>JAAIIK010000196.1:1005249-1034543 GCA_014706435.1 Silurus glanis | reverse complement strand
ATCTATCTATCTATCTATCTATCTATCTATCTATCTATCTATCTATCATCCATCCATCCATCCATCCATAATTTTGAACTAGAAGCATTCACACAATGTCACACATTAGATTTGTTTGTAGACACCTAACCATAAGATTTCTATGTGCTTCTTTCTGAACATCCCATTCTACGTTTAGCCTCCATTTGCTGTTATAATAATCTCCACTTTTCTGGGAAGATGTTCCACTAAATTCTGTGGAGATTCATTCAGCTACAAGGGTGTTAGTAAAGTCAGGTACTGATGTTGAAGTGAGGAGGCCTGGGGTGCAGCCAGCATTCACATTCATCTCAAAGGTGTTCAATAGGGTTGTAGCTCTGTAGCAGGAGATCTTCCACTTCCATTGTAAAGCATATCTTAATGGAGCTGGCTTTGTGCACAGGAGCACTGTCATGCTGGAACAGGTTTGGGTCTCCAAGTTCAAGTAAAGGGAAAATTTCAAGCTGCATCCAAAGGCGTCTGATAAAATTGTGTTTCTCCAACTTTGTGTAACAGTTTGGGGAAGAACCACAAGAAAAAGTCAGGTGTCCCAATACTTTTTACATGTATTGTGTAAATATCTATGAATAACTAGTGTCAAATTATCACTATTTTCATTTGGTGCATCTCCTAATCCTTAAACTCAACTGGTGCAATTTAACAGTAGTAAATTTATTACAGTTAAAATGAGAAGTAGTATTTTAAGATCGGTTTCTGCGAGTGCATGTTTATATAAACACTTCTCACTTTTTTGTGTAGAAATTGCAGCACTCATATAATGATTGAGATGAACGGTGTCTCCCATTAAATAAACGTGGCTAATGATGGCTCTCAACATTCCGCATCAGAGAGAAAGGGACAGAAAACACGACCTCAGTGTATAACCACAGGGAGCATCAAGACAAATTGTTGTAATTTGTTTCTCTTGTAGAACTTGTATCACTGTGGGACCCTAATTAATCAGGGCGTGTGTAAAAACTTGCTAATACCCGCAACGACAACTGTGTTTGGTGTGCAAATGAGTAGCAATTAGTGCTTGTGTGATTTAATGAATGTATTGTGTCTCTGCACAGTATTGCAACACCAAAATATCCAGTGATGTTTACTCCCATCCTATTATAGCACGAGACCTGCTGAACCTGTACATACTGGGGATGGTAAAAATTCACTGATTCGCATCGGTGCATCGGCATAAAAGTTAACGCTGGATAACATCGTTGCATATTTGCATTGGTAAAAATGATTTATTTATGTGTAATTGATAGTAGATGCGCTATACTTTTATTTATAAAATGACGAATAATTTGTTAAGAATTTTTGATATGTAGATGGATTTCTCCCCACTAAACTGTTTCTCAAGCGTGTTCTGTCAGCACCACTGCTGCTATGTAAATATGACGTATCACAACACTACGGAGGCCGAGGCGTGTCCTGAGAGTCACATAGAATGTAGATTAACATGGCAGAGGTAGAGCTGCATCTTCCTGAAAACAGAATAGAAAAAAAAAAACGTCTGGCTTAATTTAATCTGTTTTTTTTTTTTTTTTTGCACTACAAAGGCGTGTTTGTGAAAGGGCCATGTGCTAGAAGTCAGAAGGCACCAAAGTCAATTGATGATTTGCTGTCTGTCTGAATCAGAGAAATAAAAGCGATTAATTTGTACCATATTGAATTGCAGAGCATCAGATTTTTTCCATTGCATCATATTACATTGAATTGCATTGTGTTGAATCTACGGCTGCAACTTCAATCATTTTGATCATCAATTATTCGGACGATTATTTTTTCCAGATTAGTTGATGATTTGTTGTTGTTTTTTTTACAGTTTTTCTCGGTTGCTCTGGAGCATTTCTCAGATCAGAAATTACAAACTACTTGTTCAATCATTTAGTCGTTTGTGCTCATCATAAAAACATTTCTTGTTGCTTTGATCAAATTGCGAATGCTTTGGTACATTCATTTTATTGATTGTGTACAAGTGTCTGCTGTGTCCTACATTATCAGTTGTTTATGTTGATCAAAATATATTATACTGTTTCACCTAAATGGTCTTAACCCTAAAACAGCTCAGTATCAGTTCTTTGCATAAGTCATTGAGTGCAAAATGGTTAAACCAGTTGTCAAAATTTGTCAAGCTCATATTCTTCACAGTTCTATTAAACTTTTTTTGTAAATGTGTCTTGAATAATGAATTGTGCAGATGAAGCTTGAATGTCACTAATGAAGTGGCATTTACACATTCTTTCACCTTAGAAATATTTCTAAGCTAAGAAATATGTTGTCTATATCCGATGCAGAGAAGCTCGTCCATGCGTTCATGACCTCCAGAATAGACTACTGTAATGCATTACTAGGTGGATGTCCTGCATCATTAATAAACAAGCTTCAGTTAGTTCAGAATGCGGCAGCAAGAGTTCTTACTAGGTCAAGAAAATATGATCATATAACCCCAATCTTATCGTCCCTACATTGGCTTCCTGTTAAGTTTCGAATAGATTTCAAACTACTGCTTCTCACTTATAAAGCACTAAATGGTTTAGCTCCCATGTATCTCTCCAGTCTTTTAAAACGCTACAATCCGTCACGCTCCCTGAGATCTCAAAACTCTGGACTTCTAGTAGTTCCTAGAATAGCAAAGTCCACAAAAGGCGGTAGATCATTCTCACATGTAGCTCCTAAACTCTGGAACAGTCTTCCTGACAGTGTTCGGGGTTCAGACACACTCATCCAGTTTAAGTGCAGATTAAAAACGTATCTTTTTAGCAAAGCCTACACACAACACACATCACATCATAACCTTGTGCTCCAGAACATATGATCACATGCACATTATCAACTTGTGCTGTTAATATCATGAACAGCAGCTACGCTAATTCCTCTCCACTGCTTCTCTTTCTCTCCCCATCCCGAGGCATCCTGAGGTTTGGCCAGCTCCAGTCATGTCCCACCTCGTGAAGATTATGGACCTATGGATGATCATGGAGAAGTAGATGCCAAACTCGCAAACATCCCGAACCATCTACAGACGTACGAGTGCCAATTGGATCCCGCTACATGTGTGGCATTGGACCTCCTGGAGTGTTTAAAGGCTCTGGCATGGAGAAGCTGATGCAGGATCTATGATGATCACAAATGTTGAGCTCAGTAGCTCCTACTTTTATACCAAAGACTGTAGAAAGAACATTACTTATAATCTTATACTTCAGTACTCATGTTAGTTCTCACTCTCCAGTGTTCTCTATTGTTGAAAGATTTATGATCAAACACTTGATGTCACCCAAATGAGGATGGGTTCCCCTTTTGAGTCTGGTTCCTCTCAAGGTTTCTTCCTCATTACATCTAAGGGAGTTTTTCCTTGCCACAGTCGCCACGGCTGCTCATCAGGGACAAACGCAAACCATTCACCTTGACTGTTGATTTCTGTAAAGCTGCTTTGAGACAATGTCTGTTGGGAAAAGCGCTATACAAATAAACTTGACTTGACTTGACTTGATTTCAGATCAACCAATAATCAACTAGCTTTCTAAAATAGGTCAAGGCTGAATCTCGTGAACCTGTAATTGGCGAGTATATATAAAAAGAGCAAAAAACAGATTTACAATTGTTGAAAATGGATAAACAACTAGGAAACCAACATGGTCGAGAGGCGATCGGAGGGTACAGCCAAATATTGGGAGATTAACTGTGTCTTCAATAATTCTAACTTTTGGTAGAGAGAACAGGTATGTAATCCATCAGTGTGGACTGTGCTGTTATAGTGTGTATATACATTCTGTAACACATCTAAGCTAAATGTATTGCATTAGTGCATTTTTTGTTCACACAGGACTGCAGGATTTCCTCATAGGGGTGGCAGAGGACCCCTTTCACCCCTTTCACCTTCACACCTCAACAAGAGGAGACTTTTTGCACCATGGTCTGAGCAAACAATGCCATTAGGCTAAGGGAAATACAAAAAGCTGTTGTAGAAGACAATAATGTCTTTGAAAACATCCAGTCTGTTAGCGTCTCAACTATCGACAGGGTGTTGAAGAGACGCCACATGAGCATAAAACCGGTGTACCACGTACCATTTGAAAGGAATGGTAACAGAGTCAAGGAGCAATGGTACCTGTATGTACAGGTAAAACATCTATGAGCATACACTAACTAATTTATATCAACTTTTCATAGTGACATATATACTACAGCATGTGTGACCTATGTACATTTGCTATAGCTGTAGGAAAAAAAACATGCAATATGTGTACATTTGCAATATAACTGTATCTTGGGTAATTTTGGGTTGTAGCATATAATGGAATTAGAGTCAAGTGAACCACCTTACAACTTCATATATGTGGATGAGGCTGGCCTCAATCTGAGCAAAAGCAGAAGACGTTGTCGAAATGTCATCGGCCACAGAGCTACTGTTGGTTTGCCAGGCCAGCGGGGAGGAAAATCACTATGTGTGCTGCTATGTCAGAGCAGGGTGTGCTATCTCATATTCCCCTTATAGGCCCATACAACACACAGCATCTCCTAACCTTCTTAGAGACCCTCTATGGGTCTCTCATCCCTGATGATTAAAGGGGTCCATGTCGAGATGATTTACCAAAGAACGTAATACTTTGGGATAATGTGAGTTTCCATCATTCAAACACCATCAGGCAATGGATTCTGAGTCATAACAGGATGCTGATGCAATTTCTCCCACCCTATTCCCCATTTCTTGACCCAATTGAGGAGTTCTATTTAGGTGGAAGGTCTATGATTGCCAGCCACATACTCAGATGACCCTGTTGGCTGCCATGGATGCAGCATGTGAGGACATCACATCGGAAGCCTGCAAAGGCTGGATAAGACATTCCAGAAGATTTTTTCCACGCTGCATTGCGAGGGATGATATCTCTTGTGTTGTGGATGAAAATCTGGGGGTAGAGACAGATTGCTCTGTATAGTGCGGCATGCGCAGTTCTGCCTAAGAAGTGTTTCCTATGTTTACCTTTAGGAATTTTAATCTGTGTCTTTTCTTTTTAATCACAATGACATTATTTTGTAATTTTTTTGCCAGTTTACTAGTAAAGAGCAATAAAAAAGTGTGAATCCTGTCTGGTCTCTTACAATCAATATCCCTTATACAGTAATGTGTAAATGTGTGCTGTTGATTTATAGATGGCACTTAGAAGAAATTCAGCTTGTGCACTTTCAATACTTGTAATCCAAAACATAGTTTACATCAGGAAATACTAAAATAAAGCATTGTCATATTGAAAAAATGACTAAACATTTTGACTATCTTGTTCGTAAACAATGATAAAAGGACTTGTTATTTTGATGGCAATGATATGTTGATTGACACAAAAACTTACTTTTGAGAAGAGAACTAAGGATTTTGAGCAAAAAACAGGCTTTTGCAAGAAATCCAATGTATTGTGCTGTTTGTACACATTGTTTTGAGAATGCACTTACTGCTTTGCAAATCTTAAGGATGATTCGATAAATGCTCCAAAGCAACTGAGAAAAACTTTAACCCCCGAAACATCTCAGCATCAGTTCATTGCATATGTCATTGAATGCAAAATGGTTAAACCACTTGTCATTATCTGTCATCTAAAATTTCTACTCAACTTTTTTTTTTTTGTAAATGAGTTGAATTGATGAATTGTGCAGATGAATCTTGAATGTCACTAATGAAGGCGAGAGAATGGCATCAAATCAACCAATGATCAACTAGTTCTCTAAAACAGGTCAATAGTGAATCTTGTAAACATTCATTTGGAGAGTGTATACAGACAGAGCAAAACATAGAATTATACATTCTAAAAATGGATGAACAACTGAGAAACAAACAAACACTTATACAGTAAAAGTGTCAATCCTGTCTGGTGTCTTGCAATCAATATAAATATTGATTCATATTCGGTACAGAAAGAAGTCAAATTTTGTGCATTTTCAGTCACTGTGATCCAAACCATAGTTTATATCAAGAAATCATGAAACTGTGCACCATCGTACTGACAACTTGACTAAACATTTTGATGAATTTTGTTTGTGAACAATGACAAAGGGACTTTTCATTCTGATGGGAATGAGATGTTCACTGACACAAATACTTACTTTTGAGAGATTAACTAAGGATTTTGAGAAAAAATGCAGGCTTTTGCAATTCAATTCAAAGTTTTCAGCTGTTTGTACAAATTGTTTTGAGAAATGCACTTCCTGGTTTGCAGATATTAAGGGTGTTTTCACACCTAGTTCGTTTGAGCCCTCCAAACGCTCTCGGAGCGGTTCAGTGTGTATATGAGAAAAAACCAAGTGATCTCAGACCCCTTAAAAGGTCCCAGAAGCGAACCGTACTCAGACCACCTCTGGAGGTGGTCTGAGTACGGTTTGTTTGTGGGTCCGTTTGTGGTTCGATTTGTTTGTGACATGTGAAAGCAATGAGGTCCCGGTCCGCTTTGCGTTTCGTTTCGCCAAATGTCCCTGGAGGCTTGCCATACCTGCAGCCGTGTTCCGTCACTGCTGAAACACAAAACTTTTCGACATGGCAGGTCGCGGAGTCGTGTGGTCTTATGAAGAAAGCTGTGCACTTATTGATATTTGGAAAGAGGATGGCATTAAACGCCAACTATTCTCAACACATAAAAACATAAAAGTATTTCATCTGTTTTCTCAAAAACTGAAGGAAAGGGGCTAGAACAGAACAGCACTACAAAAAAAAACTACGACAGAAGTACATGAGCACACGTGATAAAATTTCACAGAATTCTGGGTTCTGAGTTCTTATGAGGTTGAGGTGTGAACACGAAAGGGTCTGAGATCACTTCAGTACTAAAGAGGACCAAAAAGAGAACTGGGCTCTCTTTTGAGTCTTTGATATTGTGAACACGAAAGGGACTGAGGTCACATTTGCTTAGATCACTTTCTGGTTCACTTTAAGTGAACTGGGTTTGGTTCTTTTAAAACGAACTATATGTGAAAACACCCTAAGGATGATTTGAGAAAAGCTCCAAAGCAACTGAGAAAAACTGTAAATAAGCTGTTTGCTTATTATAACTATATAGAACTCTAATTCAGGGTATTTATGTATAAAATTATACTTTAAAAAATGCAAAAGTCAGATATTCAGTTTAACTATCTTTAATTTTGACATTTTAAAAGTTATAGTGCATTTGAGTATGAAAGGTTTAAACTGTGTAAATCGACATTTGTATTGTTTTCAATTAAAATTGCAGATGGCAAGTTGACAACCATACTTAAAAAAATACACAGACATTTTATTTATCCAGATTGTATTTCATTTATTTTTGACAATAATTAAATGATATATGCATTCATTAAATATTATATTAAATTAATAATTAAAATATATAATAAATTAAATAAATATTGAAAACAAGCATTTGAACGTAGTAAAGCCACAGTAAAGCATGTTTGAAAACAGATACGTTTTAATAATAGGAGACAAATGCTATAAAAAGAGAGTGGAACAGAGAAACGCAGCAGGCTAACTAGCTTGATTTAAAAAGAAAAAGAAAAAAAATATGCATCGGTGTACAAATGCATAAGCATTCGCTGAAAACCACAACAGTGACTAAAATTTTAACCGTTTACTGCTTCTGTTATTTGCTGCTTTTAGTTTTAGTGTTTGTTCGCACCGGTTTAATTGAATCCATTACTATGTCGCGAGTGAGCTGATTGCGCAACCTGATGAACAGAACAGGTCCAGTGCGAAGTTGCTTTGCATAGGTTGGAATGGAAGATCTCCTGCTATAGCGCTCTAAACTCTATTGAACACCTTTGGGATGAGTGTAAACACTGAATACACCCGAAGCCACATCACCTCACCTACATCAGTATCTGAATTTGCTAACACCCACCAGGATTAGTTGTGGAATGGATTTTTTTTATTTTTTATCACATATATCACATATTAGGTGTCTGACACATATAATGTCTGACACTTTACCATTTTAATGCCAGTGAAAGGTTGAAAGTGATTATATGTGATTTTCTTTTTATGCCCTCGAGCCAGCAATAATCTGACTCACCTGTACACAGTGACCTGCTCCTGCTCCTGTTTTCAACAATCACAGAAATATCGAGTCAGCATGCAGCATCGGTTCTGCCCCCACTGAAATACACTTGCATGCGTATGGAAGTCAGTTTCTTTTGGTCTATGCAGCCGATTATCATATTATTATTTTCTCCGCTCAACTCTCCTGAAATCGAAAGAAAAAACATCTGCACACATCTTTACTATATTATACTGTGTGGACAATGGACATTATTACAGCAGTGCATTTTTGGAACAAGTCTCTTGTCACTTTAGTATGATCCAAACGTTTTCCTCGTTTGAGGTTTTGGCTCTGAAACCATTTCTCACTTGACTAAGATGTGTTTTGGTTTATTATCACGTTAGAAGTCTTACTTTAATTTCTGAGAGTACATCTTGTGCCAGAATTATTTGACATTTGTAGTTGGACATAAGTATAAGTGCTTACTTTTTATACCTTTCTTTGTCTCATCTGCCAATTAGATTTTATTGAAATGTTTTTATTTTTTTTATTCTGATAACATTTACATTTACGGCATTTAGCAGAAGCTCTTTTCCAGATTGATGTACTAAAATGCTTTGAGTCTCTATCAATAAATAAATCAACAGTGGTTCATAAGGTTGCAGACTTAAGCAATGTCCACAGTAATATGTTTTTGTTTGAAAACACATATTTTTCTCTCTGTTTTGGGTTTCCATCAACACGGAGTTTACATTGTTCATTTTCATTCAGCGAAAATTCAACTTATTTAAAAACGCTCTATAAAGTGGATGAATTTGAAAAGGATTTTTTGAAAATCATTGAAAATGATTTTTGAATCCACTGTATAAGATAAGATAAGATAAGATAAGATAAGATAAGATGATATACCTTTATTCGTCCCACAGTGAGGATATTTCGCTGTTACAGCAGCAAAGAAAAAGAAATGCAAATATATAAAAGAATAAGACATAATGTAGTATACAGTATATACACAACACGCAATGTATAAATACAAAGAAGAAAAAAGAGACCACGAGTAAGTAGTTATACTAACAGACATATTGCACACAGGTAATATTGCACGGTTTTAAATGTTCTATTATTGCACATTTGTTGTATAAAATACTTTATTATTGTTATTATTGTAGTTAAACACCACCAGTTCTTTAGTTTTCCCCGCATTTATCTGGAGGCAGATCCATTGGCACCAGTCCACAAAGTTCTGGATCAGTCCTCTGTACTCCCTGTCATCATCATCCGTGATCAGACCGACGATGGCAGAGTCATCAGAGAACTTCTGCAGGTGACAGGTTGCTGAGCTGAACATGAAGTCATCAGTGTAGACGGTGAAGAGGAATGGGGCTAGAACCGGTCCCTGCGGGTCTCCAGTGTTGCAGACAACCATGTCAGATTCACAGTCACGAGTCCTCACATACTGTGGTCGGTCTGTGAGGTAGTCCAATATCCAGGCAGACAGATGATGGTCCACTCCCATGTACACCATCTTAGCCCTTAGGAGCACAGGTTGGATGGTCTTAAAACCACTACAGAAGTCAAAAAACAGGACTCTAACTGTGCTCCCAGCCTTTTCCAGGTGCGAAATAGCCCAATTTAGGAGAAAGATGACAGCGTCTTCCACTCCAATGCCAGATTGGAAAGCAAACTGAAGTGGATCCATTGATGGGCTCACCAGAGGTCGGAGATGAGTGAGCACCAGCCTCTCCAATGTCTTCATCAGATGCGAGGTCAGTGCTACTGGTCGGTAGTCCCCAAAGTCTTTTGGGCACAGTCTTTGGTACAGGCACCACGCATGATGTTTTCCATAGCTGTGGCACCTTCCCCAACTTCAGGCTCAGGTCAAACATGTACAGCAATATGCCGCACAGTGCATAATATAGTGCATAATAATGTTGTGATTATCGTTTCAATAAAATAAATGTTTCAAAAGACAATGCAGCTGTAATTAACATAAGAAGAAACTGTTAATAGGTTCTTCCTGGAAAAGGTAGAGGAGGATAATCATTTGTGCGTGAATAGATTTTCACAGAAGGCAGGTTTTTTTTTTGGCATGAATCAAAAGAAGAAGAACATCATCAAAGCTTTTAACTCTGATAAGTTCATTGCTGATGAGCTGTTTGCAGCTTTTTTAAAATTTTTTTCGTTGTCTGGAATGAGCAAAACACGTCGAAATAAAATAGTGTAATGGGATGAGAAAACAGACTGCACTGGAATACAAATTCAGGAAATTGGCCATGCTAGACACTTGTGAGAAATGCAACTGTGGTACTTTCAACATGAATAATCAAGACTGGTGTTAAAGACATGATCGAGATGTCTTATTGATATCATTAAATGAGAGTCATGTAGTATTAACTATAAATATACAATGTAGGGTCACTTTAACATTAAGAACAAACTCTCTACATACCTGCTGTTTTGGTACAGGTTCCAAAACTCTGGAAGTTATCTGGTGTTCACAGCGACATCTGGATATCCCTATGCCAAGGTTATAAAAAAAAAAAAAAAAAAAACTACCTACAGTGTGGTTACATTTAGAGGTGTAGGTGCTCAGTACACTTTTTCATAGACATGGTGCCATCACAGGGTGAGCTTATCGCTCAGGCATGCAATTCTCTCACTTTTTATGATGATAAAAATGCATTTTCTAGAATAATTATTTCAGGTTGGTATCCAGCTCCCAAACCAGTTAGGAAAGACCAAATTTGCCACCAAATATCTTCTAAATAGACAGGAACTGTGCAGAGTACTAGGTCCAGCTGGAGTGTACTGCTTATAGAACATCTCCCACCTGCATACACAACCTGCCTCCTATGGGTCTCCATCAGTCAAGATTAAAAAAACTGATTGTTATATCACAGTTATCAAATTCCAAGATGCATATAATCTGGCAAAGGATGTCCCAACTCTCCATTCATCTCTGACAATATGTTTGTTGGAGCGGAAATGTTCTTCTTACTCAAGGAACCAAGGTTTTACCAGTCATTTCAGGGCAATGCAGGGAAAATTAGCAAAGCAGGTGCAAATGCATACAAAAGGCCACAATGTAAGTCATTGGCTCATTATTTTGGGGTCTGTTGCATTATGGAAAACCACCTTCAACAATTATTCAACATGGCAAGCTGTGTGTGTGGTGTCCTTCTTGACCTCACATCTGGTGCCTGTTTAGGCTAGCAAGAAGAAACATGCTTTTGCCTCATACTCTGGTGATTTGTACTCTAACCTATGACTTCTCTTAATATATTAGTGTGTGACGCCTTCTGACGCCTTCTGTAGGTGTCCATAATGACATAATTACAAGGGCATTTCTTCCAAATGTTTGCCTTATATGAGAAAGACTCCTTATCTAAACCAGGGTCCATGGGCTTTTTGCTGAGTCTTCTTTTTGAAGCATGTCAAGCACCTTCTGCGATTCATGCCAGATCTTTACAATGGTGTCAAAACGGTGACTTCTGAGCTGGAATTTCATCTTTGAGAAGAGGTCGAAGTCCGCAGGAGCCAAATCTGGCGAGTAGGGTGGAGCAGGGTGCAGAAGTGAGATCATGTTGTTACGTGTAAGGAGAGTTTGGTGACAGGGTGCACTGTCATCATGGAGCATTTTGTCTCTTAGATTAGATTAGATTCAACTTTATTGTCATTGCACAAGTTACGGTACAAGGCAACGAAATGCAGTTAGCATCTTACCAGAAAGAAGTGCATTGGTAGCGGTGTAAAATATTTACATATGTACAGTTTGTTAAGGCTATGATATATGGTAAATATAAATAAATAATGACAAATGAATAAACAATATGAATATAAATAAACATTACACAGAAAGTTGTTAATATACAGTGAGTAGAATTAATGAGATTTTGTATACAGTGTTTATTAAAAGGTTATATACATATGTGCAAAAGTATATGGAGTGCAACGAAAGAAGGCCTTTATTTACAGTATGTGTATATAAAGTATTAAATAGCAGTTGGTCAGCTGCCAATGTACACAGGACAACATCTTTTGCCACACTGACTTATGAAAGTCGATGCTCCCTGTGACGATTATTATTATTATTATTACAAAACTAGTCTCAAACTTGCTTGATACCACCCCGTATATAATAAACAATTAAATTGTGTTGAGCCGAAAAATCATTTCCACCATTGCAGGTTAAAGGGGATTCATGGATGATGGAGTAACGTAATTATGCGTCCAGGAGAATCTGACTTCACTTACACAGACATTACAGAGCAGGCATACTAATGCTGCACATTGATTTCAGATTTGTTTTAGTAGATAACCTATAATGTTAAGAACTGCCCGCTAAATCACTTCCTCATTTTAATTGTTTTATAATAACTTAAAGACACATTTAATATTTTTTTCTCTTTTGAAATGTTTTGGAGGCATCCCTAACAAATTTAGGCTTTAACAGTTAACTGCATTAAATGTAACTTAGCTTTGTGTATTCCAGGGCAGGATAGAAAACTGTTTGCTCTGCCAAGCACATGGAGTTGAATAATGAACCTAATCAAATGCCCAAATTCTTTGGGACCTGAATATTGGCAAGAGGCAGTAAGAAAGCTTTGGCCTAACTGCAGAATAATGTCATTAGCGATGTGCAAAGTGTGCCTTGCAGGGCACAGCTATTTATCACCTTCCTCTTTTCCTGCGGGACCACAGTGAAGTGTGACGTTAGTATGAGGTGTGGCTGCAGAACACGCTGGAAAGAAGAAAGAAGAAAGAAGAAAACTTCAAATAGAAACAGAAACAGATACGGAACTCGACTGATCAGTTCTATAGAAAAGAAGTAAGAAGGAGTAAGTGCTGTAACCAGACTGGAATGCAGATTAGAGGAGCTGGGAGGAGGCTTGGGCCAGATACCACTGTTATTGGAAATGCAACAGCACAATGAAGTATAGATCTCGAGGGAGCCAAGTATAACTGCATCCCATATTATGGCAGAACCTGATGTGCTCACTGTGGTTGTAAATTATTCTCTGAAATTGTGAATTTTGACACGGGGCTTGTTATCTGAGGAGTCTAAAGATCATCATATAAATGAGACGTACACAAATATCACAACTGGTTGTAAGAGCCAATTTTTTATTTCAATTTTTTGGAAAATGTATTATACATATGTATGTGTTATTCGAGAAACAGTAAAGTGAAGGTGTAACTTTTGTAATATAATTTGTCATGCAATGCTGAATATTTTTGATTGTTATTTAGACTTTATTGATTTCTGTTCTGTTACTGTGTTAGCCACTCCTACTTATTTGAATATAAGAAACACTTTTCTTTCTGTCATTCGTAAGCTTTTAGAAATAGAAACTTCTGTTAAACGTTTCAGGTAACACAATAAAGACATAACAGGTGTTAATGGTTGTAAATATAAGGATTAAAAGGATGTCCTGTATATATATTTTTTCGGTTTTTAGAATTTGTGAGTAAAGAAGACCTTTTGCACAGACTCACTGGTTTTGTGACGATGTAAGAACATAGGTTCAAGGGAAGGTAATCCAGGACTTTGTTTCTATACTGGTGTTAGGGTTGACTTGGAAATATTAAAAGTGGATTTTTATAATGAACTCATTTCACAAGATGTCTTCTCATGACAAATAATAGGGCTTTACCAAAACACACTGATTTCTGTAACAGGCTCTCAGATGTGTTCAGTTTGGCTGAAACGACATTCCTTGCTATTCATGCCACAGGTGATGTAAATGCTATACAAAAGGTGATTTATTGTTTTCACCCACAGATCTAGAGGATGCACATTTCCACATTCCAATTATTGTGAAGTACAAGTGGTTCTTCTCAGACTATATGACCAAAGCTACATCAATTCTGGCTTTTCCCCCCTACGTTTTAGCACACAGGGTATTTAGAATATGATTGTGAAAATGAACTGCAAAAAGATCCACTTGATGTCTGTTCAGACTGGGACAGAGCTTTATGCAAAATTACAACTGGACCATTAATGGTAAAAATGGTAGGTCTAGTAGAGGTCTGCGATCTGACCCCCTGATCTGGTGCAAGTCCTTTTCACGTTTGCTGTATGAAAAATTACAACTGGACCATTAATGGTAAAAATGGTAGGTCTAGTAGAGGTCTGCGATCTGACCCCCGGATCCGGTGCAAGTCCTTTTCACGTTTGCTCCCACTGCAGCTTTCCTGTGAGTGAATTTAACCAGTTAGCTACTTGTGATGTTTAATAAAATAATGTTAACATGAGAATTGTAGAGCAGTGAAACCATCAAATGCCAGTGCTGTTCCTTCACTTCACAACACACACTGATCAGGACCATGAATGAATCTCCATAACTGAGGGTGATGCGATTTGCATCTCAAATGCATAGCCAATGATACGATACATTAAAGATACACATGAAGTCTCCCCTATTATAATGCAATTCGATATGATTTACATTTGATTTAACACAATGCAATTCCATGCAATATAATTAAATGAAAAGAAATATGTGCTATGCAGTTTAATATGGTACAAATAGTTCGCTTTTATTTCTTTTGTTCAGACAAACAGCAAATCATACATTTCGGATTTCTAAAGCATGGCCCTTCCACAAACAGGCAAAAAACAAATAGATTAAATAAAATCAGAATTTCTTTTTATGTTCTGTCTCCATTAAGATGCAGCTCTCCCTCTGCCATGTTAATCTATATTCTCTGTGACCCTCAGGACACGCCCCGGTCTCCGTAGTGTTGCGACACGTCATATTCGCGTAACAGCAATGGTGTTGCAAGAACATATCAAACATTAGTCACAAATTATTGGTCACTTTCTAAATAATGAAAGTATAGCACATCTATTAATAATTATAACTTAATAAATAGTTTTTTTACAATAGAAATGTTATAAACACTGCATCGTGATACAAAGGCCAACTTGTATCCGATGCACACTTTTTAAAATCGATGCATCACATCGTTAACTTTTATGCCACTGCAGCGATGAATCTTACAATCCCTAATCCATACAAACATGTTTAAAACATAAAAGGAGGAATTAATGTGGTGTAACATTAGCAAAGATTTAGATTTAAACTTCAGAAGATTAGGTTGGTTATTTCTATTTTTGTTATTTCTCATGTTCTAATTGGGCCATTGTGCCACAATCAAAATGTTACTGATTGTAGATAAATAAATAGACACATGACTTTAATCATCAATGACTTTAAACATAGAGTATAATAAACTTTCTTTCGGCTTCTCCCATTAGGGGTCGCCACAGCGGATCATCCGTATTCGTGATCCGCATGTTCGATTTGGCACATGTTTTTACGCTGGATGCCCTTCCTAACGCAACCCTCCCCATTTATCCGGGCTTGGGATCGGCACTAAGAGTGCACTGGCTTGTGCAACCCTAATGGCTGGGGTTGATTCCATGACCGGGGATCGAACCCGGGTGGCGGCGTGGTTCGCACGGACAACACTTCGGTGGTTTCCTATATCAACCAGTAGGGGACTTTGTGATCTCGCCTCCTGTACAAGCTGGCATGTCATATCCTCCTGTGGGCCCAAGGGAAGCTGCTCTCCTTAAAGGCAGTGTATATTCCAGGCCACTTAAACGAGGGAGCAGACGCCTTCTCGAGGCAAGGGCCGAGGCCCGGGGGAATGGCCACTCCACCAGGATGTGGTAGAGCAAATCTGGGAAAACTTTCACAGAGCTCAGGTGGACCTGTTTGTGACTCAAGAGACAACGCACTGCCCCCTCTGGTTTTCCCTACCACCCCCAGCCCCTTTAGGGCAGAATGCCATGGTACAGGCACGGCCTCTGTCATGCTGCTCCTGGGAGTTCTGGAGAGAGTTCGCCAGGATGGAGTCCATCATAAGCAGATGGATTGTGGATACTATTTCTTCCTTTTATGAGTTCTCTGGTCTCCCCGCTCCTTTTAGGGTCAGATTGCACGCCACTCTAAGTGTGGCTGCCTCTAAGGCCTTGTCCTCTGGAGTTTTCCTCCAGGACATTTGCAATGCTGCAGGCTGGGCCACCTCGCTGACCTTTTTCAGGTTCTAGAGCCTTGACCTTGACTGTACTTCGCCCTAGCTATGCCCGTCCTCACTAGGCAAGTTTTTGCCGCATGTCATTCCCTCGGTAAACCATGGTTACATATGTAACCTGGAGACGTTAGGGGATATAGAGTGGAAACATACACAGTGTAAGGGTGTGATGCGGTGCTTTTTTGTGTAAATATTGTAAATATTGATGATTTAACAGCAGATCTGATGTAAAAACTGATCCAATCAGGTTGGGTGGGTTGAGGTGAAATGATACTGAGTATGGACTGGGATTATGGATTGGGCGGTTTAAAGCCTGTTCATATATAGACCTCTAATGTCTAGTACTGACACATTTTCAGGAACCTCTATACTATTTGCATGAAATTCTTTGAACTTATGTTATATTGCATGAGCCACAAGGTGTCAAGATATCTTACACAGTTCTCTGTTAGTATAATGTATTCAGAGTCTCGAACACTGTTCCAGCCCCAGTGATGCTCCTGTACACAAAGCAAACTCCATGCAGACATAATGTGTGAAGGTTAGAGTGGAGGAAGTGGAAGTGTCCTGCACAGAGCCCTGACCTTCTCACCCCACTGACCACCTTTTAAGATAACCTGGCCTAATGCTGTTGTGGCTGAATGAGCAAAATTTCCCACAGCAACACACACACTCTAAAAGCCGTGCCTGAAAAGTGCTGATATACAGTCTATACACACACATACCCTGAAACACACACATTCCTGCACCAGACTTTTGGAAATTGTGAAAATGGAGAGAAGTAGTTCATTAGCTAACAAGCGTCTTAATGTCTTAGCGTAGAATAAGAAAAAAAGACATAAATTAAAAATGCTGAAGACATGATTCACATGAGTGTGCAAAACATGGAAGACATGCAAGTCAAAAGTCCTGCAGTGTGAGATTGGGTTGTTGTTATTCACAATGGGAAGGGGTGCACGTGTGTGTGTGTGTGTGTGTGTGTGTGTGTGTGTGTGTGTGTGTGTGCGTGTGTAAAATATGCAGAGA
Organism: Silurus glanis; assembly: GCA_014706435.1. Classification (NCBI taxonomy): domain Eukaryota; kingdom Metazoa; phylum Chordata; class Actinopteri; order Siluriformes; family Siluridae; genus Silurus; species Silurus glanis. The sequence goes on along the minus strand of JAAIIK010000196.1, from coordinate 1,017,456 downwards.
TAGTCTGTAGTGTATCTTGTTATTTGCCTTGTGTGTGTGTTTGTGTATGTCTGAAATGATGGGGAAGAGGCAGTAGATGGGTGATGGCTTTTGAAAAACTTTTATCCTGAAACTGAATATTGTTTTTTTTTTTTTTTTTTGTAAGCTATTTCATAACTATTTCAATTCACCACACGCACAATTTATTAATAACACAAGACAAGGAGTGAAAAGTCGACGACATGTCACTATGAATAGAAAAGAAAGGTATAAATTAAATTAGGCATTAAAATATGAGAAACTTTCAATGTTAATCTTTTTCACACCCACACCCACACCCACACAGTCTTGACAGATAAATCCAGGTGCTCTAGTTTCACCCATTCAGCTCCTGTCACTTTAAATTCACTTCTGCCAAACGATGCATCAGTGAGTCATAATAAATGATTGGAAGAGAAAAAACATTTATTGAGTCCATCAGAAACGGAAATGGGACTGTGTGTGTGTGTGTGTGTGTGCGTGCGTGTGTGCGTGTGTGCGTGCATGTGTTTTAATGACTTCACCCAACATACTTCTTTCATCAGACACCTGCAAAGAAAAAGCAAAGAAAACAGATGTAGGCAAAAAAAAGTGTTGACATATCATTTATTTTCACATAATCTTGAAAGCAACCATTTTTTTTCTTTCACAGAACTAGATTTCTTTTTCTGTAGTGTTTGGCTCAAATCTAATTTAGCTCCCAATCATTGTTCCAAACAAATCACTATTTCCACCCATATGTGGTTGTTCTCCAAAACTGTTACACAAAGTTGGAAGCACACAATTGTATCACACATCTTCAGATGAAGATAAACTTGAACTAGGAGACCCAAACCTGTTCTTGCATGCAAATGCTCCTGTGAACAATGCCAGCTTCATGAAGATATGCTTTCGATGGGTTGGAGTGGAAGATCTCCTGCTATAAAGCTCCAACCCTTTTGAGATAAATGTGAACATTGAATGCACCCCAGGCCTTTTCACCTTACCCACATCATAGAGGGAGTTGTAGCTTAGTGGTCTTTGGATCACAAAGTCATGAGTTCAAATCCCAGCCTCACCAGCTTCCCACTCTTGAGGCCCTGCAGGAAGTTGCTCTGGATGTAAAATAAATGTAAATGTACTGTACAGCCTTCCTCATTTGACACCCTTTTCACAATTCAATTCAATAATTTTTTATTGTTTAGTGCTTTTAACAATGAACATCGTCTCAAAGCAGCTTTACACAGATAATGTGGTGATAAAAAATGAATATGTTCTTTATAAGTGTAAGTTTGTCCCTGATGAGTGAGCCGGTGGCGACTGTGGCAAGAAAAAACTCCCCGAGATGGCATAAGGAAGAAGCCTTAAGAGAAACCAGACTCAAGAGAGGGAAACCCATCCTCATCTGGGTTGTGCCGAATGTCCATTTATTACAGATAAACGATGTTGTGGGGTGCAGTGATGGTGATCAGAAGCAAACTGTAGTCCTGAGTCAATGTAGCAGACTGTTGACATTAACTACAATCCAAATCCAAATCCTCAAAGCTCCCGTTCTTACTCCGGAATTTCGTGGAACCACCCGGGGCATTGATGAGAAACCGTCCCCAGCTGCACAGAGTGGCCTCCAGTCGAAGAGGACACTGTCCAGAGGCAGACCTGGATGAAGCGGGAAGATCCACGGAGGGGAGAGGGGCAGGAACAGTGGTCACTGGAACCTCAGGAGCATGTTTAACTCGACCGAGAGAGAGAGAGAGAGAGAGAGAGAGAGAGAGAGAAGAAGGGTGACAGGAAGAGACACATCTCACTAACATAGATCTCCACAAGCACGCTTCAAAATATTATTACATTACATTATTACATTATTCCAAAATATTATTGCTTATTATTACAGTAAATGGTGACTAAATCTGGAATGGGATGTTCAAAACGCACAAATCAATCTTATCCAGACAAGTGTCCACAAACTTTTGGCCACAAGTATTTGTTTATACACAGCTTCCTGGAGGTCCTGCCACAGCATTTTAGTCAGGTTGAGGTCTGGACTTTAGCTGGACCACTGCGCCATCTTTATTCTGTTCTTTTTCAACCGTCCTGTAGATTTGCTGTGTGCTTGGGATCATTTTCCTGCTGCATGACCCAGTTTTAGCCAAACACTTGACTCTAGAATACTTTGGTGTACAGAGGAGTCAATGACTACAAGATCATTATGCTGTGCTCGGGTTTTTGCTATTGTTGCTAGAGGCATCCCAATTTTGGTGTCTTCAGTTCAAAGGACATCGTTTCAGAAGTCTAGTGGTTTGTTTACATGCAACGTTGCAAAAATAAATCCATGCTCCTATATTTTCAGAGAGAGGAGAGGCTTTCTCCTGGCAACCCTTCCAAAGGAACCAGACTTGTTCAGTATTTTTCTAGTTGTACTGTACTGGGTGAATTTGCTTCTTGCTGAACATCCACTCTTGGGAAAATTGCTTCTCTAAGATCATTTCTGATGTCTTTCCTCCTTGAAGTTGTGTTAATACATGCCTGAATGCTACAGACCAAAACATAAAACTTGGACTTATAGAGGTGATCACACTTGTCAATTATTAAAGGGTATTTGATTAACAGCACCTCCAGCTACTTCTTAATTCCAAAGAAGCAGTGAAGGTATACGTGGTTATTCACATATAGCTTCTCCGTTCATGACTGTACCACCCACACACCCCTACACAAACATATCTCTGCAGTCTCTAAATGCCATGATCTTGTGTCTGTGATGAAATGGTATATGATATTTTATCACCCGAGCGTCTATGCAGCACTCAGGGCCCCTACTGTGCATTACAGATTATATTTGCCCTGTATTACAGGTGGGAAGGCAAAAGAAGCAATAAGGAGAAACTTCCTGCATTCCTTTATTAAGCTTATTATAAAGTAATATACACACATAATAATGTTTAATCAGAAAAAACACAACTTTCCATGAACAGTATTTTATACATGCAAGTCCTGTGCTGGAGCAAAAACCACAATAATGTGGGTTTTTATATACTTAAATTGTCAAATGAATGAACAATTATTGTCATGTTAGCCATTCTAGTTCGAAATGCTGTACCTTGTTTTAAAAATAAGTATTTTCTTTACTGTAAAGACTGTTGACTCGGTTGATATTAAACAATAAATAAACCGCCTTGTGTTTTTAGTTTAGATTGCTGTCTCTTTCCTTCTATAACTACTAGTGTGATTTTTATGAAGCGTAAATAATTGTTTGTGTAATATAAGTGAAATGTTTTATAATCGACTGTATTACTGAATTGTTTCCATTTAAAGTGTGTAGGATTTTATTCAGTTTGAAAAAATGTGATTATTTCTCAGCTCTGACCCCCAAATCCCTACAGTCATTATGACCTATGAACAACATGCATTCCTAAAACACACACCACACACACACACACACACACACACACACACACACACACACACACTGCTCTCAATCACTAATTCAGCACACGTTAGTTACACACACAAACTGCACTGAACTCTCATTCATACAATGTTTACGTTTAGCTTTCCTTTGCTAAAACCAAGCTTTATTACCCGGTTCCAGATCTTCATCTCTGCCTTCATTACATGAATACAATACACTGTTCTTCTTCTTCTTCTTTCGGCTGCTCCCATTAGGGGTCGCCACAGCGGATCATCCATCTCCATACCACCCTGTCCTCTACATCTGCCTCTTTCACACCAAATACCTGCATGTCTTCCCTCACCACATCCATGAACCTCCTCCTTGGCCTTCCTCTTTTCCTCCTACCTGGTGGCTCCATCCTCAGCATTCTCCTACCAATATAACTCATGTCCCTCCTCTGCACATGTCCAAACCATCTCAATCTCGCCTCCCTCACCTTGTCACCAAAACATCCTACATGTGCTGTCCCTCTAATAAACTCATTTCTAATCTTGTCCATCCTCGTCACTCCCAACGAAAACCTTAACATCTTCAGCTCTGCTACCTCCAGCTCCACCTCCTGTCTTCTACTCAATGCCACTGTCTCTAATCCATACAACATCGCAGGTCTCACCACAATCCTATAAACTTTCCCTTTCATTCTTGCAGATACCCTACTATCACAAATCACTCCTGTCACTCTTCTCCACCCACTCCACCCTGCCTGCACTCTTTTCTTTACTTCTCTAACACACTCTCCATTACTTTGCACTGTTGACCCCAGGTACCTGAACTCCTCCACCTTCTCCACCTCTTCTCCCTGCAACCGCACCACTCCACTGCCCTCCCTCCCATTCACACACATGTACTCTGTCTTACTCCTACTGACTTTCATTCCCCTTCTCTCCAGCGCATATCTCCACCTCTCCAGGCTCTTCTCAACCTGCTCACTACTCTCACCACAAATCACAATATCATCCGCAAACATCAAAGTCCAGGGAGACTCCTGTCTGACCTCGTCCGTCAACCTGTCCATCACCACTGCAAACAGGAAAGGGCTCAGGGCCGATCCTTGATGTAGTCCAACCCTCACCCTGAACCAGTCTGTCGTTCCTACTGCACACTTCACTGCTGTCACACTGTCCTCATACATGTCCTGCACCACCCTCACATACTTCTCTGACACACCTGACTTCCTCATACAGTACCACAGCTCCTCTCTCGGCACTCTGTCGTACGCTTTCTCTAAATCCACAAATACACAATGCAATTCCTTCTGTCCTTCTCTATACTTCTCCATCAACATCCTCAAAGCAAATAAGGCATCTGTGGTGCTCTTCCTCGGCATGAAACCATACTGTTGCTCACAGATAGACACCTCTTCTCTCAGCCTGGCTTCCACTACTCTTTCCCATAACTTCATGGTGTGACTGATCAACTTAATTCCCCTGTAGTTACTGCAGGTCTGCACATCTCCCTTATGCTTAAAGATCGGTACCAGCACACTCCTTCTCCATTCCTCAGGCATCCTCTCACCTTCCAGAATCTTGTTGAACAATCTGGTTAAAAACTCCACTGCCATCTCTCCTAAACATCTCCATGCTTCTACAGGTATGTCATCTGGTCCAACCGACTTTCCACTCTTCATCCTCTTAATCGCTGCTCTCACTTCCTCATTACTAATCCTATCTACATCCTGCTTTACCAACTCCACATCATCCAACCTTCTCTCTCTCTGATTTTCCTCATTCATCAACTGCTCAAAATACTCCCTCCACCTTCTCAACACACTCTCCTCACTAGTCAACACATTTCCCTCTCCATCCTTTATTGCTCTAACTTGCAGCACATCCTTCCCAGCTCGGTCTCTCTGCCTGGCCAATCGGTATAAATCCTCTTCTCCTTCCTTAGTGTCCAACCTCTCATACAGCTCCTCATATGCCTTTTCCTTGGCTTTCGCCACATCCCTCTTTACCTGCTGCCGCATCTCCTTGTACTCCTGCCTACTTTTCTCATCACTCTGTCGATCCCACTTCTGTTTTGCCAACCTCTTTCTCCTTATGCTCTCCTACACTTCCTCATTCCACCACCACGTCTCTTTGTCTTCCTTTCTATTTCCAGATGTCATACCAAGTACTTTTCTAGCTGCCTCCCTCTTCACTCCTGCAGTAGTTTCCCAATCATTCAGCACCTCTTCACCACCACCGAGCCCCTGTCTGACCTCTTCCCTGAACCTCACACTACACTCTTCCTCCTTCAGTTTCCACCATCTTATTCTTCTTTCAGTCCTCACTCTCCTTCTCTTCTTCTTCGCCTCCAAAACCATCCTACAGACCACCATCCGATGGTGTCTAGCTACACTGTCCCCTGCCAACACCTTACAGTCTCCAATCTCCTTCAGGTTGCATCTCCTGCATAGAACATAGTCCACCTGTGTGCACCTTCCTCCACTCTTATACGTCACCCTATGATCCTCCTTCTTCTTAAAATAAGTGTTCACCACTGCCATTTCCATCCTTTTAGCAAAATCTACCACCATCTGCCCTTCCACATTCCTCTCCTTAAGGCCATACCTACCCATCACCTCCTCATCACCTCTGTTCCCTTCACCAACATGCCCATTAAAGTCTGCCCCAATCACCAATCGTTCTTTCCTAGGTACACCAGCTACCACTTCATCTAATTCACTCCAGAATCTTTCCTTCTCCTCCATCTCACAGCCGACTTGTGGAGCATAGGCACTGATGACATTTATCATCATCCCTTCAACTTCCAGCTTCACATTCATCACCCTATCAGAAACTCTCTTCACCTCCACTACACTCTTACTGTACTCTTCCTTCAGAATCACCCCTACACCATTTCTCTTTCCATCCACACCATGATAGAACAGTTTGAACCCACCTCCAATGTTCCTGGCCTTACTCCCTTTCCACTTGGTCTCAACATATCTACCTTTCTCCTCTCCATCATATCAGCTATCTCTCTCTCTTTACCCGTCATAGTACCAACATTTAAAGTACCAACCCGAACCTCCACTCTCCTACACTGCTCCTTTTCCTGCCGTCTCTGTAGACGTCTTCCTCCTCTCCTTTTCCTCCTTCGGCCAACAGTAGCCCAATTTCCACCGGTACCCTGTCGGCTAACGATACCTGTGGCGGTCGTTGTTAACCCGGGCCTCGACCGATCCGGTATGAAATTCTCATTTGTGATCCGCATATTTGATTTGGCACATGTTTTATGCTGGATGCCCTTCCTAACGCAACCCTCCCCATTTACCCGGGCTTGGGACCGGCACTAAGAGTGCACTGGCTTGTGCCTCCCTAATGGCTGGGTTACATGAATACAATACACTATTATACTATTATCTAGTCAGTAGACAGAAAAAAAAGGTTTGTAAAGTGAATTATTTATTGAGTTGTCAAACATTCACTGGCTTTTTGAGATTCAGTTCAACTGGGCTCAACCCCCTGGGCTCAACCCCCGAAAGTGTCGAAATTCGTGCATGATGATCATCGAACAATCCACATGATCTCACTTCCGCACCCACCCTACTAACTCCAGATTTGGCTCCTGCAGAATTTGCCCTCTTCCCGAAGATGAAGATGAAGGTGAAGCTCAAAGTTCGCCATTTTGACAGCATTGCGAAAATCCAGTGTGAATCGCAGAAGGTGCTTGACACGCTCCCAGGACACATTCCAGAAGTGACAGGGACGCTGGGAGCACTGTATTGCTCTGTAAGGGGACTATTTTGAAGGTGATGTAGTGTAAAAACAGATAAACAAAGTATTTCCTTGTAAACAGAGCTAGTCTGGAAACTTTTTGATACCATCTTGTAACATTTTGAGCAACTTCTCGCTTTTTCTATCAAATCATGAAGTCGTTCAGATCTTCGTTTTATACTGTGTTTCATTTGCCTTTCCACTAAACCAAAATGTAAACGGAGTTTCACCTTAAATGTAAAGTAAGAATAACACTCATAAGTGATAACCTTATGTTTATTCTTTATGGTGACTCTGGTCATTATCTCCATCTATCCTTTTGATCACAGGATGGTTCTTCTACGCTATATGTGATACACGCTCCCAGGACACATTCCAGAAGTGACAGGGATGCTGGGAGCGCTGTATTGCTCTGTAAGGGGACTATTTTGAAGGTGATGTAGTGTAAAAACAGATAAACAAAGTACTTCCTTGTAAACAGAGCTAGTCTGGAAACTTTTTGATACCATCTTGTAACATTTTGAGCAACTTCTCGCTTTTTCTATCAAATCAGATTTATGCTTTGTGTTTTATCAAATGGATGAACTTAACTATAGTTAAGGTGTATGGTCCCACTTATTCTTCATTGAGAGAAAATCGATACATTTCTTGAGGACTACCGTCCAATTATGAACTAAAATAGAGACATGAACTAAAGCAATGATTGGTGTTAAAAATGGCCAGTTAAAAAAATGTCCTCCGTGAAGTCCCAATTAAACAAACAATAGGTCATCAAGTTAAGAGACTGTATTTACAGATTTATTTACATTTATGGCATTTGGTATCCCTCATCACTTACCACCCTTATCCTCTTATCCAAAGCAATTTACAACTAGGCAGAGTTGAGACTTAAGGGCCTTGCTCAGGGGCCCAGCAGTGGTAGCTTGGTGGTGCTGGGATTTTAACTTATGACCTTCTGATCCAGCTTCCAATGCCTTAACCAATGACTTCCACCTCCCACTTGGCTCTGTGAAGAACCAGCAGTGTGGCTATGCTGAGTGCTTAGCAAAGATGTTGAGAATCCAAAAATTAGTAGCATATGGTTTTTTTTTCTGATAGCGTATTAAAATGTGCAACTTAGCGTACTAGTGTTTAAAAGACGTAGAGATGTAGAGATAGAGGCTGATGTTATAAGTTAAATTGTGTAAGCAAAATTTTAAAGGGTGTCAAAGATCTAAATGAAGAAGTTTTATTAGAGCAAAGTAGAGATCAAATACATGAAGTCGTTCAGGTCTTCGTTTTATACTGTGTTTCATTTGCCTTTCCACTAAACCAAAATGTAAACGGAGTTTCACCTTAAATGTAAAGTAAGAATAACACTAATAAGTGATAACCTTGTGTTTATTCTTCATGGTGACTCTGGTCATTATCTCCATCTACCCTTTGATCACAGGATGGTTCTTCTACGCTATATGTGATATAGTATCACTCTGGTGATACAATTTACATATTATCAAGACCAGGGTGAATTTCCTCTATGGTAATTAAGCTGTCTTTTGGAAAGGAGCATGTTCTAATACATTTCTTGGAGTAGAACGTAGGCCGAGGCAAACTATAATTTCTTAGAGTTGTGTGGATAATTAAATATTTACATCAGTCATAACATTAAAGCCACTGACAGGTAATGTGGATAACACTGATTATCTCATTACAAGGAGTAAGGATACCTTCTATTCTGGAAGTTAATGTGCTGGAAATCAGATCTGAGTATTTCTAACAGGAGGCCACATCCTGATGACTAGACGACTTGGTCAAACATCAACAAAACAGCAGGATTTGTAAGGTTTTCGAGCTGTGTAGATGCAAAGCGTTCAGAGAGCCCACACTGACCCCCTTTGTACTCCACCCAAACTGACATAGAAGCAGATCATGAAGCATTAGAAGAAACAATGGTGGCCTGGTCAGATGAACCATGTTTATTTTTCTTACAACATGTGGATGGCCATGTGCATGAGCATGTATTGCTTAGGGAAGAAATGGCATATGACTAGTAAACCATTGGTCCTGGTATTCATTCATTCATACCAACTTTCATACACATTGTTTAAAGAAACTTGTCTCAGGTCAATTCCTTATATTTTTATTAGATTTGTTCTTTCCTGGCAATCTATTCTGGTAAAATTAATATTTCCAGAAAAGTTAAGTTCTACAATTAAACAGATTTTATTACGGTATATATTTACTGAAGGAATATTTGATGAGAGTTTAAAGTTGTAATTGAACAAAGTTAAAATGAATAAAGAAGCAATAACTGGTACAAACTAAAGAACCAAATGAGCACTTTTTCGAAAGCTGTGTGAATGGTAAACTCTAAAGACTAGTGTGTGTGGAAAATCCCAGCCGCTCATCAGTTACTGAAATACCCAAACCAGTCCATCAACATCAACATTTTCCCCATTATGATGTCTGATGCATGAGATCTGATGTCACCCCAAGAAAGCTCTTGTATCTTGTATCTTTATCTGCATGGTTCTATGCAATGCGCTTGTTACGGTCCCTACGGGGGGTAACTGTTACGCGGCGGATATGGAGGCGGAAGCCGGAATATAAGCAAATGTATTTATTAAACAAAAAGGCAGAGCCAACACAAAATACCCACAGAGGTCGGGATAATCCTGCAAAAGGCAGTCCGTAAATAATATCCACGGTGCGTTACGGAGGAAGCGCGGCGCGGAGGCAGCGACGGGGAAACGTCTGTATTCCGGGGTGCGCTTGGGAAGGCAGACGCAGCCGTGGAGAGAGCGAGGAGTCCGGGAGGAGAAGGTACGTAGCGGGAAACGCATACGCGAACACACATTCCACCATGAACCTACACCGACATGCATGAACATACAATAACGGACCCAGAGCGTAGGTGAATGTGGGGTTTTTATAGGCGGTGTGATGAGTGCTTGGAATAAGTCTCAGGTGTTCTGAATGAAGCCCAATTGCGATGAGCTCCATGTGGGCGGGGTACGCATGAGCGAAGGAGCAGGGCTTTCCCTGACGCACCGAGGTATGACAGCCACCGAAGGGGGCGTGGCAGGGGGATTCCTGACACCACCCCATCCCAAAGGGGCGGCTCTGGACGCCCCAACCCATAGAAAGCCTGGTGGGCCGGGGCACTCGGAGGAGGGCCCCTCCTCCCGTCCAGGCTCGAAGGGGACCCGGCTGGGACACCCAGGGAGGCCTGGAACGGAGCTCCGTCCACCATGGAGACCCGGACCAACACGACGACCTCGGTGAGGACCGGAGGCTGAGCGACGACCACCCCCGCGACCTGGAACGGATTGACGTTACCCAGGAAGGTCTGGAACGGAGCCTCATCACCCACGGGGACCTGGAACGGAAAGACAACCCTGGTGACTACCGGAGGCGGGGTAGAGCTCTCAACGGGGCTTACCGGCTGGAAGACCCCCTGGATGGAGGCCGGAGATGGAGCGACGCCCCTGACTGAGAACAGAGGCTGAGTGATGACCTCGGCAGGGTTCATCGGTGCGACGTCACCCTCCGGGGAGCTCAGGGGCGACACGTCACTTTCCAGGGAACTTAGAGGCGGGACGTCGCCAAGAGAGGGGCTCTGAGACGAGACGTCGCCGAGGGAGGAGCTCGGGAGCGAGACGTCGCCGAGGGAGGAGCTCATGAGCAAGACGTCGCTTTCGGAGGAGCTCGGGAGCCAGATGTCGCCGTGGGAGGTGCTCGGGAGCGAGACGCCACCGTGGGAGGAGCTCGGGGGCGAGATGTCGCTTTCAGCAGAACTCTGTGACGTGGCTTCGTCTTCAGGGAGGCTTCGTCTTCAGGGAGACAGTGGCACGAGCCCTCGCCTTTGGTGGAGCCCGGGGGCAGCGGTTAGACTTCCCTTTCGCAGTCCTGGTGCAGAGTTGAGTGCTCTGAAGACCCCTTGGGCGGAGAGGAGCTCTCGGGGACGTGCTTGAGCTGAACTGAGCTCTCCTGGGAGCTCTGGAGCTGAGCTGAGCTGAGCTCTCCTGGAAGCTCTGGAGCTGAGCTGAGCTCTCCTGGAAGCCCTGGAGCTGAAATGAACTCTCCTGGAAGCCTAGGAGCGGAGAGGGGCTCTCCTGGAAGCCTAGGAGTGGAGAGGGGCTCGCCTGGAAGCCTAGGAGCCGAACTGAGCTCGCCTGGAGACCCTGGAGCGGGACTGAGCTCGCCTGGAGACCCTGGAGCGGAACTGATCTCGCCTGGAGATGCTGGAGTGGAACCGAGCTCTCGGGGACTCTCTGGAGCGGAACCGAGCTCTCGGGGACTCTCTGGAGTTGGACCGAGCTCTCGGGGACTCTCTGGAGCGGGACCGAGCTCTCGGGTACTCTCTGGGACAGAAAGGAGCTCACGGAGACGCTCTGGGAAAGAGAGGAGCTCACGGGGACACTCTGGGACAGAGAGGAGCTCACGAGGACGCTCTGGGACAGAGAGAAGCTCACGGGGACGCTCTGGGACAGAGAGAAGCTCAAGGGGATGCTCTGGGACAGAGAGGAGCTCACAGGGATGCTCTGGGACAGAGAGGAGCTCACGGGGATGCTCTGGGACAGAGAGAAGCTCACGGGGATGCTCTGAGACAGAGAGGAGCTCACGGGGACGCTCTGGGACAGAGAGGAGCTCTCTGTGGAGACCTGGAGCGGAGTGAGGCTCTCCTGGAGTGGAGTGGAGCTCTCCTGGAGGGTCCGGGGCGGAGTGGAGCTCTCCTGGAGGACCCGGGGCGGAGTGGAGCTCTCCTGGAGGACCCGGAGCGGAGCTGAGCTCTCCTTGAGGTCCTGGAGCAGAACTGAGCTCTCCTTGAGGTCCTGGATCAGGGCGGAGATCTCCAGGAGGTCCTGGGGCGCAGCGGAGCTGTCCTGAAGGGCCTGGAGCGGGGCGGAGAGCTCCTGGAGGTCCTGGGGCGTAGCGGAGCCGTCCTGGAGGGCCTGGAGCAGGGTGGAGATCCCCTGGAGGTCCTGGGACAGAGCCGAGCTCTCCAGGAGGTCCTGGGACGGAGCCGAGCTCTCCTGGAGATCCTGGAGCGAAGCCGAGCTCTCCTGGAGATCCTGGAGC
>JAAIIK010000196.1:970558-983153 GCA_014706435.1 Silurus glanis | reverse complement strand
CGCCATCGGAGGAGCTCGGAGGCGAGACGTCGCCATCGGAGGAGCTCAGAGGCGGGACATGCAGGAGCGGAGAGGAGCTCTCGGAGACTCTGTAGAGCGGAGAGGAGCTCTCGGAGACTCTGTGGAGCGGAGAGGAGCTCTCGGCGACTCTGTGGAGCGGAGAGGAACTCTCGGGGACGCTCTGGGACAGAGAGGAGCTCTGAGGCGAGACGTCGCCATCGGAGGAGCTTGGGGCTGTGGTGTTGCCCTCAGAAGAGTCTGGGACCGCGACATCACTGCCGGATGGCTCTGGAAGCGACCTGGGGCTGTCCGAGGAGCCGTGGGTTACCATGCCACCTTCATAGGCGGTCGGAGGCGATATGACCTCCTTCTTGCGGCCAGGCGGCGGTGCGATGACCCTCTTGTGACCAGGTAGCTGTTCGACGTCCCTTTTGTGGACAGGCGGCGGCACGACGTTCCTTTTGCGGCCAGGCGGCGGTACGACGTCCCTTTCGTGGCCTTGGAGCTGAGAGGAGCTCTCGGAGACATGCTGGAGCTGAGAGGAGCTCTCGGAGACATGCTGGAGCTGAGAGGAGCTCTCGTAGACATGCTGGAGCTGAGAGGAGCACTCGTAGACATGCTGGAGCTGAGAGGAGCTCTCGGAGACATGCTGGAGCTGAGAGGAGCACTCGGAGACATGCTGGAGATGAAAGGAGCTCCTGGAGACATGCTGGAGCTGAGAGGAGCTCTTGGAGACATGCTGGAGCTGAGAGGAGCTCTCGGAGACATGTTGGAGCTGAGAGGAGCTCTCGGAGGCATGCTGGAGCTGAGAGGAGCTCTCGGGGACGCTCTGGGACAGAGAGGAGCTCTCTGTGGAGACCTGGAGCGGAGCTGAGCTCTCCTGGAGGTCCTGGAGTGGAGCTGAGCTCTCATGGAGGTCCAGGAGTGGAGTTGGGCTCTCATGGACACACTGGAGCGGAGTCGAACACTCTAAGGAGCCCAGGAGCGGAAAGGAGCTCTCCTGGAAACCCTGGGTGCGAGCTCGCCCAGAATCGAGGGGGCTGTAAAGCAGATTCGTTGGATCTATCCCGAACATTCCTGGAGAATCCCGATGAAATGAGCGCACGAGCGGAAATCCCCTCCGAATGCGCTCCACAGCTTAATGGCGAGAGAGAGAGAGAGTCCCCAGACAAGAGGGAGATATGGAGCGCGATTTTAGCTGCTTCGGTGGTGTATGAGGAGGGATGGAAGCTCATATATTCGCCCACGCTCCATATAAAACCGCTCCACTCTGCCAATTCGCCGGAAAAGCGAGCCGGGAATTCCATAAGACGAACCGGCAGCGTGCTTCCGGGTGTTTCCCGAGGCGGAGCTTGGCCATTGCTTTATCGTGGCACAGCGAACCCTCCAACCGAGGTTTGGATCGCGCCGGGACCATGGCAGCAACCCGATCATATCCCTGTCTTCTCTTTCTTTCCTTTCTCTCCTTTTTTTTTTTTTTTTTTTTTTTATACTAAAGACTGTAGAAAGAACATTACTTATAATCTTATACTCCAGTACTCATGTTAGTTCTCACTCTCCAGTGTTCTGTATTGTTGAAAGATTTATGATCAAACTCTTGATGTCACCCAAATGAGGATGGGTTCCCCCTTTTGAGTCTGGTTCCTCTCAAGGTTTCTTCCTCATAACATCTAAGGGAGTTTTTCCTTGCCACTGTCGCCACGGCTGCTCATCAGGGACAAACGCACACCATTCACCTTGACTGTCGATTTCTGTAAAGCTGCTTTGAAACAATGTCTGTTGTGAAAAGCGCTATACAAATAAACTTGACTTTCATTTTTTTTTTTTTTTTATCCTTTTCAGGAGGTTCGTTATTCTGTCAGGGTGCGAGTGAAACGGGAGGCGGAAGCCGGAGTACAGCTCTCTCTGGTTTTATGACACGAGTGAGGGAGAGAAATATACACAAGCACACACACACACACACACACACACACACACACACACACACACACGCGCGCGCGCGCGCGCGCGCGCACACACACACACACACAGCAGTCCTTCGGTTGAGTAAGTCCGAGGTGCGCTTAAGGAGAAGCGTAGCTGATCCGAGATGCACGGGGAGGAGACGCACAGCCGGTACGGGATTGTGAAGTCCGAAAGGGACGGACGCATAGAGTCCTGTCTGAAACCCGGAGCACGGAAACATACAACACGTAAAGCCCAACACATACAATAACGAACGGGGAGTGAGTGTGAGTGAAGAGCTTATATAGAAGCGGGGTGGAGTGATGATGAGCCCCAGGTGAGCGTGGTTAAACCTGGAGCTCCAGAGAGAGTGAAGGCATGATTGATGATGAGCCCCAGGTGTGCGTGGTTAAACCTGGAGCTCTAGGGAGAGCAGCGTCATAAAGAGCCACCAAAGGGGGCGTGGCAGGGGGATCCCTGACAGACGTATTGTCAACAATTATTTATTCAAATGAAGACTGTCTTGTAACACACAGTTACGATGCAAAAACAAAGCAAAATTATTGCTGCTTTTTAAAATACTTAAACTTATTGCACTTATTGTAATTATTGAGCAATTTTTTTACTGGGCAACCTTAAAAAAGTTATTACAGCTAAAATAAATTCTTGAAAGATACAAGGCCTGAAATGATGTCTGTGATAGTAATTAAGCTAAATTTGCAGGTGAAATAACTAAGTTTAAGCTTTACTAACTACCATAAATAATCTTCAAACGATTCTAAAAAAAATCTTACACAATCCGCTCTTGCATAATATTTTATTCTTAGTGTGAATATTGATTGCCATTAAACCATTACATCACCCCTAACAAACTAGACTCTTGACATAAGGCAGGTTGGGGCCATGAGATCACACCCACCCTAAAATGCACACTGTAGCCTCATCTTTTTGATCTTTATTAAGAGCTGTGGAAGCCTCTGCTGTTGTAGCTCATCTGCTTTGAGGTTCAGCATGTTGTAAGATGTTTTTTTGCTTACATTTTCTGTCAGCGTGAACCTGTCTGGCCATGCTCTGGTGGCCTCTTATCAACAAGGTGTTTCTGTCTGCAAAACGAACACTCGCTGGATTATTTTTGCTTCATTGTGAGTAAACTCTAGGAACCTTGTGGGTGGAAATTCAACGTGATCAGGATTTATAAAAAAAAAAAAACCTCAAACCATCGCAATAATCACACTGCAGTTAAAAATAACTACGATGGATAAGGTTGATGTGAACATTACCTGCAGTATCTGCATCGTTTTTATGCACATCTCTTTTACACCCGGTCCTACACAGTTAAAAAATAAGACTTTAAAGGGGTCATAAAGAGAAAGAGAGACAGATTTTTGGATAACTGACTCACACTTTCCTCACCTACACTTATTTTCTCCACTTTTAGAGTCCCAGTGTGTTTAAAAACCCCATGGGTTCTACTTGAGCACAGAGAAACGTCTTCCCACCCACCCACCTACACACACACACACACACACACACACACACACACACACACACACACACACACACACACACACACACACAATAGCTTAGACTACAGTTCAAAGCTTAGGACAGCAAAAGGCAAGAAAAGCCTTTCACCAATAGGCACGTATTGATTTCAGCATTACTTCAGACGCAATCTAGTCTTTGGATGGATAAGTGTGTAGAATATAAACAGTACTAGCTGACTGAGACTGTTTTTTAAAAAAAGAAAAAAACGGTGTAAAGGCAGGCCTGCTGTAGGCTGTTAGCTGGATATAAGCGCTGATAGAAATTTAACTGAAAGCTCTTGTGGTTGAGCGCTTCTGTATCGATCACCAGGATTTCTTACTGTTTCACTCACGCCCTTTTAATAAGCTAGTCAAGAGGGAGAGCAGTGAATAATTGAGCTCGAGTTATTTAGCATAGACTCTGGAAATATCTGTAAAGTAGCCAGCTTTCACACTACTAGGAAAAGAAAGAGCAGAATTAGAGCTAGATTAGAATACAATAAAGTCTTGTCAGGAATCGAGACCAAGCCAGAGATAAGAATGTGTACACATTAAAGAACATAAGAGAGAAACGAAAATCCGTCCAATTTGTACGATTTGCGTTCATCTCCATTTTGCTTCAAAGTCTCTGTACATGCTTTTTATGTGTCCCTTCTTTCAGTTCACCACTGCTCTTTCATCTTGCAGATGGCTCTCCATTCTTCCCTCGGCTGAAAAAAAAAAATATGACGAACTCCAACTATGTGTACTCTTCCTCTTCACTGTCCATCTCAAAGAAACAGTCTTCGGTCCTTACGCTAATGTCGCTGTGAAAACATTGTCTCGGCACACCAGCTGGCAGAAGTAGATTCTGATTCTGAGCTAAGAAAGGGATCAAATAACCTCTTGAGATGTTTCCTTGCTGACTGGATTCCAGGTGAAGTGCAGCTCATAGCACTGATGCACTGTTCTGCACAACCCTAGCCTCGATGAATCTGACTGGGACTAAATGTAAGACTGCGAGAAATGTGTGAGGCTATAAATAAAGCCGCTGCCCCCACAGTCACCAATATCCCAACAAAACCAAATAATCATCTCTCAGCACCTCTGCTGCAATGTGAATATGATATGTCACAACACTACGGAGACCGAGGCGTGTCCCGAGAGTCACATAGAATACAGATTTACATGGCGGAGGTAGAGATCTGGAAAAGAATGTCTTGTTTTATTTATTTTGTTTTGTTTTTTTTGGCAATACAAAGACAAGGCACTTGAATAAATAGATGACTTGCTGTCTATCTGAACCAAAGAAATAAAAGTGAATTAAGTAAAAATCTGTACCATATCGAATTTGAAAATCGAAAATCATATCGCATTGTGTTGAATTGAATGGAAATTGGATAGCACTGCATCATAATAGGGGTGAATCAATTTTAATGCATATGCATCGAGATGCAAATCACATTGCCCTTAGTTATGGGGATGCACATACCTACAACAGACACAGACAAACGAACACACACACACACACATACACACACACACACCTCACAAAACCCTTAAACCCTGAACTTAACAGGGTGAAATGCTAATGAGCCATAAGCCCCTTTCTGTAGGTTTGTCCCTTTTAGCTGAGTTTTTGAAAGTGTACTTCCACCTGCTTCCAGAGTCACACCAGGTTCTACATCAGTGTAAAATCTGGGAACAAGGAAGACTCCAATGCCATCATGTAGTGCTCCATGTGTGGCCACATTACACCAATGATCTGGAAGTGATCAATGAGCATTTCCAGAGTGTGGCAGCTGGAGGATGAATGAGCTCTCCAAATACTCCCTTTGCTATCAGGGTAAGCCCAACTTAGCATTCAACAGCTACCACCAAAGACACAGCTGAAATTTCAAGAAGGTGGTAATGCAACACATCAATCAAACTCCAAAGAAGTCAACTCTTATAGTCACTGAAAGTCACAGAAGTCAGCTGTTACATCACATACGCAAAGCAGCTAAAGGACACCCACCTTCAATGGTTGCAACCAGTGGAAAGGAACGCAGAGACTATTGTGCTGGTGTTACTGAAGCAGGTGATTGTGAAAGGAACGGTGGAATGGATCCTTCAACCTGAATCAATGCAGAGCTTTGGGTAATGCATGACTGGTGATGTGGTGGTGTGTGCACTGGGATGTGTTTCTACTGGTGCCAGTATTTTTTTAATTCCATTAGCATGGATGTGGCGGTTAGTCATTGCTTTATCCATTATCCAACACATTTTTGAGACATGGCAGGATTTTTTGTTATTTGAAGATCAACTAGGCAGTAATCAGAGAGCCATGGGGGAAAAAAATGATGTGCCGTTTAAGCATGCTCCATTGACTGAACTGTTTCTTTAACCAAATCAGATTTGCCTCACAGGGCAGCTAGCTGGCCGAGAATAGTGTCAGCATTTTTCCGTCCTCTGATTGGTTGGTCAGAGGGAAACTGTTACAGCCAAGTTCGACTGGCAAAACACGTCTGTAGCTCTCTGCACATATTAACACATCAGACTTTTTTATGCCTACGGAGGAAGAGAAATTGATTTGGTCTCAGACATACTTAGAAATCTATTTTCAAGAAAAGCTAGACTTTGTGAGGAGGTCTGCCAACCTCGAAGCTAGCTAGCTTGTCTCAGCCCAAAAAAGGGTTTGTTCGCCACTTCCAGACAAGTGCCTACAGTACCACTGGTTTACAGCCTCTAAGGAGCGTTGCAAATTATGGGTGTGCATCTCTGGTGAGTTGGTTGTATTTTATTAAAATTTGTAATGTTTTTGTCATGTTATTAGACAAATATTGATTCTGAACCAGATGATGCAGTTGGCAAAGTTGCAGTTGTAGTGTAGCGGTTTAGAGCTTGCTATAGTAAAATGGTTTTCACCCTCCATATGTGAAATGTCTCTCTCTCTCTGAAATGCCATGCGTTGTTCGATTGCATTTTTGTATAGTATTGATGTTTTTTATAATTGCAACGTGATAGTGGTGGTAGTAAGATGTGGATTAAGTCGGATAAGTACCCACTGAAGGCCCAGGTACCAAATGCATGCCCCGCCACTGACTTAACTATTTGCTACACTATATAAGAATATGGGGTATAATATTGAATATTTAGTTCTGTTCTACTTGAACATACCTTTACTTGAAGATGCAGGATGTGAATTTTCATGAACATCAGAAGTGCTGGAGTTTCTCACTGCTGTGAACCAGCACCAGTCCATTGGGAAGATTTCAGTGATAGATGCTTCTACAGATTGTCACGGATAGACCAGGCTTCGGGAACCGAAAGTAAAACAAGGTGTCGTTTATTGATTTTAGATAGGCAAAACACAAGAGAGTAAGAAACGGGAGTGCAGGAAACAATTATCTGGATGGCAAGCTCACGGGCCAGCTGAAGGCACGTTAGACATCCTTGAGAGATGAAGTTTTCCGAGGAGCCCGAATCTACAAGGGCCGAAACCAGAAGTGATAGCGTGGGGTCATGATCTTGACAGGTTATTTAGATAAGTGGGTGATCTCAGAGGTGAGGTCTACGGTAGTCACTAACGGACGTGGGGGTCCGGCAGGGCACTGGCAAATCAAGTGACCGGGACTACCACAATACAGGCATGCCCCTGCCGCGAGGTGACGCTCTCTCTCTCTCTTCTCGATAGCCGTTGGGGACTGATCTGCATGGGTACTGGTTCTGGGATGGAAGGGACGGCGGGGAGGAGTGATGGTTTAGCTCCCCAGGGTTTAACAGCCAGGTAGTGGAGGCTATACTCCATGAGCGAGGAAGACCCTTGCCGAATACTGAAGAGCTGTGTATGCTGAACACTTCAGCGAAGTGGCTGGTAAAGAGTGAATATGAGGTGGTAAGGACACTATTGGCGTTCCATATAGCTCTCGCCCATGACAGAGCCTTCCCGGTTAGCAGCGAGATGAGAAAATCTACCTTGGAACGATCTATGGGGAATTTAGAAGGCTGCATTTTGATGTATAAATTGACTTACAGAAGGAAGCCACTGCACTCGGCCGCTTCCTCGGAGTATGAAGCTGGAAGGGAGCTGGAGTGAACGCCTCCCAGAGAGTGACGACAAGTTCCTTGAATGGATCCGTGATTAGAGCTGGTTGGGGATCCATCGTGGTTAGTTCTTTTCGGTCCGATCTTCTGTCACGGATAGACCAGGCGTCGGGAAACGGGAGTAAAACAAGGTGTCGTTTATTAGATCTTAGATAGGCAAAACACAATAGAGTAAGAAACGGGAGTGCAGGAAACAGTGAATTTAACTGAGATGTGCTTCACAAGAAGCGTAGCGAGGAGCATAGGCAACTTAGGAGGTCGTAGGAACGGTAGGTAGTCCGGATAATCTAAGGTAAGTTAACGGTAGATCGGACGGCAAGTGAAGAGGAAGAGGGACCTTTTGAAGGGGACGGGTAAATGGAAAACAGGTGATGGTGATTAGTAGGAGGGAGAGGCTGAGCGAGAGTGTTGAGCGTTGGAGGGAGGGGTGACTGGTGGATTCTATGGATTCAGATTATAAAGATTCAGAACACTGATTCCCGCATGTGTTTATTTGCTTAGTTTCTAACATTAATCCACATGTTGATAAATGGTACTTGCAGTGCATTACCTACTGCATTACTGAAGGATTATTTATGTTGGATAACATTAAATTTACTTAATTTATATGCATTATTTAGTCTTAATTGCTCTCTATATATCAGCAGTAATAACAACCACCAGATATAAAATGTATTGAGGAAATTAGGTCATCTACAATGAAAGAGTGCTGACTCAGACTTACAGAGAACCCATATGTAGCCTGTTCCTTTATCCGTTACTTTCATATATTGCTGGATAAAATAAATAAAAATAAAACAAAATATAGTGTAATAGTGTGTAGCTCTTTAGAAGTAACATATCTGCTTGACCTACAAAGAAAACTGAAAACCCCAATTTTTTTATATATTCACATGTATCTAGTATAGATTACCACAAACCAAATACAATTATTAAACCTATTTCTATACATACTAATTTCAGAATTTTTTTTTCTTTTTTCCACAGGCAACAATTTTGTTTTTCTTTCAAATTGGAATACTACTAATGACTAGTAACGACTAGGAAGCTTAAAAGCACATGAAACCAGCACCAGCTCCTTGAATGAGAAGGAAGCACTGCAGGGATGCAGGCAGTGTGTCACAGAGATTCAGCCTCTCATTCCCTCAGGGAACCATGATTACATATGTAACCTGGAGACATTCCCCTTCAGGAACTTGAGCTGTGTCAGAAACGCTTCAGGAACGAGAGTCTAACCAAGCCAGACTGACCAATCCCTGCCTAGTGTGTATGGGCACAGCTAGGGCAAAGGACAGAGAGGCCAGGAGAGGCACTGAGGTTGAGGCAATAAAACCTGACAAAGGTCAGCGAGGTGGACCAGCCCACAGTGCTGCAAATGTCCTTGAAGGAAACTCCAGAGGACAAGGCCTTAGAGGCCGCCACACTTAGAGTGAAGTGCGCTCTGACCCCGAAAGTAGTGGGGAGACCAGAAGACTCATAAGAGGAAGAAATAGCATTCGCAATCCAACTGTTGAGCATCTGCTTATTCTCAGGGAGACCTCTCCTTGGAGGGCCATAACAGATGAACAGCTGCTCCAACTTCCTTCACAGTTCTGTTTTGTGGACGGATATGTCCAGTGCTCGCACTGGACACTGTCATTAACGGGTTCTTACCCAGCGACTTCCCCACAAGGCATGCATGACAGGCCGCAATGGCAGACATGTAAATCTTCAGGGTGGAAGGAGCCAACCCTTTGGCGAACTGTTCTTGAAAGAATTCCAGCACTGAACCAACTGAGCAGTTAACTGGGACTAGGCAGTGTTGTTCACACCATGCAGTGGTTATCCTCATGGAGGGAGCTCTGGATTGAAGAATGGTCTCTACCCCCATGGTGGAGAGACTGGTGGCTAGGAGCTGAGCCCCCTTAGGGGCCACAGCCATAGCCTCCACAGCTCTGGGTGGGGGTGCATTATTGTACTCCCTACCTGAGATAGAAGATTCCCTCCTAAAAGGAAGCTACCAGGGAGGGGGTTCGAGAAGGGCTACCAGGTCCGCAAACCATGGCCTGCCCGGCCACCGTGGGGCCATCAGGAGGAGATGGACTCTGTCCTGGCGAATTCTATCCAGAATCTGCCATATAAACTGCCTTCAAGGAGAGCAGCTTCCCTTGGGCCCACAGGAAGATGTGGCATGCCTGCTTGTACAGGAGGCGAGATCGCAGAACCCCCTGGTGGTTGATATAGGAAACCAACCAAAATGTTGTCCATACAGACCAATATATAATGGCCTTTGTGGTCTGGCAGGAAATGCCTTAGAGTTTGAAGCAAGGCCAGCATCTCAAGGCTGTTTAGGTGCCATGTAACGTGGCTGCCATCAGACCCAGCAATCTCTTAAACTGCATCACAGTGAGTGACTGGCCTTCCCTTAATCTCTTGACGGCTGCGAGAATACTAAGGGTATTCTACTAAGTGGTTCTCTGTGATGTAGAAAGCAAACTTTTTTGACATTCAGCCTTAACTTGAGTTCCTTCATGTGGGCAAGAACGAAATCTCGATGCTGGACTGCCAGTTGCTCTGATTGAGTCAATATCGACCAATCATCGATATCATTTAGAATGCGGATGCCCTGAAGCTGCAACAGGACCAATGCTGCATCCACACACTTTGTGAAGACATGTCTGGCAGAGCCTGTCAGCAGCCAAATAGCCTCTTTAGGGAATCAGTCTCTCTAGAGTGACCTCTGTACCTATACCTATACCTCTATACCTAGAGCCAGAGCAATGCCCTAGAGCAGCCCTAGGGGCCTCCCGAGAGGTGCCGTACCCCCCACCTCCGCTATGGTGCCAGGTGGAGAGCGTGGAGGGTGTTTGCTGGAGCTGCCCGTGCCCTGAAGCATCAAGAGTGGCAGGGTTAACGATCCAGCTCCCTGAGAGCGCCGGGGCAGGGTGGGCACTAAATAGTGCAGTGCACAGCGCCCCTTCCCAGCCAGGTTCCCAGGTAGTCCTAGGTCAGGACCGTTTGGCCAAAGTGCCTTGATTGAAGATGACGGTCCTCAGACTCGTCATCTCCCGGGGCTTCGGCCTCGAACGTTGCGTTGGGTCCCTTTTGGGTCTCTCTTTTCACCTCATGATTGCGGGAGGTGGCAGATTGTGGTGGGGGTTCCGCCCGCCGAGAGATGTAGGAGGAAACAGAAATGTGGGAGGAAACGGCACCGACTGTTTCTTTGCCACCTGAAACCTTTTGATCACCGCATTAACAGCATTGATGAACAGGCCACTCGGCACCAGCGGGGTGTCCAGGCGGACAGCCCTATCCCTGTCGGAAAGATCCAAATATATATGATATATAGATATAAGAGCTAAATATGCCCCGCTGTAGAGATGAGGGTTGCCATTGACCGGCCAATGGCCTTAGCCGCTTTGGTTGCCCTCAAGTCCAGGTCCCTAGCACAGCAAAGCTCACGGACCTGCTCGCCACCCAGAACATCTCCCATGTCCTGCTCCTGCAGCAGATCGGCCTGATAGTAGCAGTGCTGAAGTGGTTCTCAGGGGCTTGGTGGGCACCGCCTGGGCTTTGAGGGATGACGTCAGCATCTCTTTAATCCAGGGCATTGCCTGATAGCCACACTCTCTTAGTCCTACTATATTCAAGTATAGTGCCACCCTGGGACTGAAGGGGCAGAAGGAATAAGGCCTAGCCCATGACCTGTACACCTCGGTGTGCAGGTTTGGGAAAAAAGGCAAGCCCCCGCACGGAGACAGCAACGCCGGTTGCAGGAAGCATTTGTTAAGCTTACTAGGCCTTCTGCTGATTAACCAGCCACTTTATTTCGAGTTTGGCCATGGCATGGGTTACTAGCTCCCGAGGGGTAGTCTCAGGGGGCTCGGAGACCTCCATCACCCACCCTCCTTGGAGGAAAATAAGCAAAGCGAGAGAAACCGCCTAAAGGCATGCTTCCAAACCTTGCGAGCAGGTGCTGGACTGGGCAGGTGAGGGAGGCGAAAGGGACGAGCCTGTCGAGGTCCACTTGCGAGCGCCAGAACCACGAGGAGCGAAAAGCACCCTTCTTAAAGAGTGCTCTCTGGGAGTGGAATGTTCGCAATGTCATGCAAGCGCAATCTGCTCAGTTGGATCCCTCGATAAACGATTTAGCATGCTCCACTCCCATACAAACGACACACATTTTTTGTGTGCTCCCCCTTGCCGAAATGACGCCATGCTTTCGATTGGACTAATTATACACGTGATTCAGAGCATGGACAATGCAGAGGCTTCCCAAAGCGTTTCTGAAGCAGCTCAAGTTCCTGAAGGTGAACTTAATGGAACTGGCTTTGTGCACAAGCGAAGTGCCATAAAGGTTTGGGTTTCCTAGTACAAGTGAGGGAGAAATTTCATGTTGCATTGAATTATTTATTTTAATAGTTTGTGTAAGAAACACATATGCCTGGAAAGGTGACGTCCCCATTTTTTTCACCATGTGTATTTTCTCTTGATAAGGTTTATATTTTACATTGTGAACACATGAAAATGTCTTGAGTGAGCAACATAGTCATGATCTCAACTGATTCTGAATGAATCTCTACAAATCGTCAAAAAATCTAGTGAAACATCTTCACAGAAGATCAGGGCTCATTATAAATCAATTCAATTTAATTCATTTATAGCGCTTTTAACAATAAACATTGTCTTAAAGCAGCTTTACACTGATAATGTGGTGATAAAAATAAATAAGATGTTCTTTATAAGTGTAAGTTTGTCCCTCTATTTATAACAGCAAATAGAGACTAATTGAAGAAGGGCATTTAATCCTCTGCCCAGGTGTCCACAAACTTTTTTCCATATGGTGTATTTGCACTTCCTGATTACTTATATTAGTGTAAAAACCCCAGTCACCTGTGCAGGTTAATCAGAAATTGAAAGTAGATTAAATACTGTATCCAGTCCAGAAATGGCAGTGTGCATGAACATGTGTATTGGCAAGAAAAAATATACAGTATACCCTGGATTTTTGTAGGCCAAATTAGAAATTCAATAACACACACACACACACACACACACACACACACACACACACACACACA
>JAAIIK010000196.1:951959-970548 GCA_014706435.1 Silurus glanis | reverse complement strand
CACACACACACACACACACACACACACACACACACACACACACACACTTGCATTAAAGTGATCCCCACAATAAAAGGTCAATCTAACCAAGAGCTGAAAGCACAACATTCTAAAATTCTGAATTGTTTCAGATGAAGGAGTGGAAGACATTCTGCCTTACGTGTCTCCACCAATCAGAAAATAAATAAAAAAATGCTTTGCATTCTAACAGACAATGGAAAAGGCAAGACTCTGGAGAACGGGTATCATAGAAAAGATGAAAAAAGGTGTGAAAGACAAAAAGAGAAAGGTTTGACTTAAAAAGAAGATTGCATGGGAAAGGGATTAATACTTCTGTACAAATCCATTATTAATAATGTGCAATTTCTTGTGCACCTACTGTACTTACATGTTTTATAAACAGTTGGAGGAAACCAGAATTCCAGAAGAAAACTGATGCAACCATGCAAAGAAATGTGAAACTCAACACATCCATGAAGTAAAGTTCAGAAATGAGTCTGGGACACATGAGCAGTGAGGCAGCAGTGCTAATGCTTTATGGTCATTAGCTAGTCTGATAGCGAAGAAGACAAGCTGCATGTATTTTAGTTTGCTTTTCCAGTTTGTAAAATGTTATACCTCTGAAAAGAGGGAGATGAAAAAGCATGAACGCGCGGACGTTTCCCCACTGCAAACTTTATGTAAAATCATATTTTCATGACAATTGACAATAACAAATAATAAACTTTGCAAAACATAAACGGTCTTCTCTTTTCATTTCACACATTTTCACATAAACTGTTAATTATATACCATTTTTAGTTATTTATATATAATATTTAGTTATTTATGATCAATAATACATAAATTAATTAATACAGCTTTTTAGAACTCGCATCTGAAAATACATCAATAGGTTCCCTGGTGGTCTAGTGGTTAGGATGCGGCGCTCTCACCGCTGCGGCCCGGGTTCGATCCCCGGTCAGGGAACCAACCCCAGCTATTAGGGTTGCACAAGCCTTAGTGCCGACCCCAAGCCCGGATAAATGGGGAGGGGTGCGTTAGGAAGGGCATCGAGCGTAAAAACATGTGCCAAATCAAACATGGTCCGCTGAGGCGACCCCTAATGGAAGAAGCCGAAAGAAAGTTTTATCTGAAAATACATCAATATCTTCAATTATCCTAAATATATTCACCTTTTTTTTTAGCAAATCTACCAATCAACACTAAATTAACAGTATTAAACATTGAATACAATGCAAAAGTTAAACTCTCTCTGAATATATATATATATATATATATAGCTTCGACAAACAAATTACATTACAACTTTTATAAACAGTTGTAAACAGTCACAACATTTGTAACATATTTTAATCTGTCACATAAAGATTAGGAACTAATGTTGAATGAAACAAACAGAAAATTTCCCTCCCCAGCCTCTTTCTCGCTCTCTTTTTCTCTCTTTCTTTTAATGAAAATACATTTTTAAAATTTTATTTAGATTTAGATTGTGCAGACTGTCCACCTTACAAGTCCCTGTGAATGAGCTGTTGCCATGGAAACAATATAGTAAATTAATATAAACCTTTCATTTGTGTTGCAGTTGGAACTACAGTTCAAAACTTGCTGTTATATCTGACCAATGAGATTCAAGAAATTTAACTTGAACTGTGGTATCAGGAATATGGTATATTTTTACTTACTGGTGTCTATTTGTGTTCATCTCTTACACATATAAACCTTCATATTTTAGACACTGAGGAATTGGAATATAGGTACACATATATGGCTGAAAGTCTCACATCATAACCTTGTGCTCCAGAACATATGATCACATGCACATTTTCAACTTGTGCTGTTAATATCATGAACAGCAGCTACGCTAATTTCTCTCCACTGCTTCTATTTCTCTCCCCATCCCGAGGCATCCTGAGGTTGGCCAGCTCCAGTCACGTCCCACCTCATGAAGATTATGGACCGTTGAAGAAGTAGATGCCGAACTCGCAAACATCCCGAACCATTTAAAGACGTACCAGTGCCAATTGGATCCGACTACATGTGTGGAGTTTTGACATTGGACCTCCTGGAGTGTTTAAAGACTCTGGCATGGAGAAGCTGATGCTGGATCTGTGATGATCACAAATGTTGAGCTCAGTAGCTCCTAGTTTTATAACCATAAAGACTGTATAAGACTGTAGAAAGAACATTACTTATAATCTTATACTCCAGTACTCATGTTAGTTCTCACTCTCCAGTGTTCTGTATTGTTGAAAGATTTATGATCAAACTCTTGATGTCACCCAAATTTGAATGGGTTCCCCTTTTGAGTCTGGTTCCTCTCAAGGTTTCTTCCTCATTACATCTAAGGGAGTTTTTCCTTGCCACAGTCGCCACGGCTGCTCATCAGGGATAAATGCACACCATTCACCCTGACTGTTGATTTCTGTAAAGCTGCTTTGAGACAATGTCTGTTGTGAAAAGCGCTATAGAAATAAACTTGACTTGACTTGACTTGAAAGTATGTAACAGAAATGTTACATACAGAAATGTTTCACACACATATGTGGGTAAAAAATATAGTGTAAATCCTTCCCAGAAAAGTGGAGGTTATTATAACAGTAAAAGGTGTACTAAGTTTGGAATTGGATGTTCATCACAAACATATGAATGTGTAGGTGTCCACAAACATTTGGTATACAGTATACTAGAGATGGAGAAGGTCAGAAGGAGTTGCATTGTGTTAGTGGATCTAGAGAAAGCATACAACAGAGTTCCGTGTACAGTGAAGTGTGCAGTACAAATGACAGACTGGTTCAAGGCGGAGGTTGGACTGCATCAAGGATCGGCTTTGAGCTCTTTACTGTTTGCAGTGGTAATGGACAGGATGGCAGACGAGGTCAGACAGGAGTCTCCATGGACTATGATGTTTGCGGGTGATCTTGTGATTTGTGGTGAGAGTAGGGAGCAGGTGGAGAAAAACCTGGAGAGGTGGGGGTACGTGCTGTAGAGAAGGTGAATGAAAGTCAGTAGGAGTAAGACAGAGTACATGTGTGTGAATGAGAGGGAGGGCAGTGGAGTGGTGCGGTTGCAGGGAGAAGAGGTGGAGAAGATGGAGGAGTTCAGGTACCTGGGGTCAACAGTGCAAAGTAATGGAGACAAGGAGAGGGAGGCACAATTGAGATCTTTTGGACATATGCAGAGGAGGGACATGGGGTATATCATTAGGAGAATGCTGAGGATAGAGCCACCAGGAAGGAAGAAAAGACGAGGACCAAGGAGAAGGTTTATGGATGTGGAGCAGCCAAAAGAAGAAGAAGATGCTTCTGAGAAAGATTTGCGCTAGGTTTTAATGAAGATTTCTGGGGATTTATTTAGCCACAAGTGTGTTAGTAAAGTCAGGTGTTCAGTAGGTTTGGAGCTCTATAGCAGGAGATCTTCAGGTCCAACCCATGTAAAGCAGTTCTTCATGGCGCTGTTTTTGTGCACAGTGGCACTGTCATGTTGGAACAGTTTTGGGTCTCTTAATTAATTATATGTCTCCAACTTTGTGCAGTTTGTGGAAGAAGCACATCGGGTTGACAAAGTTCCAATACTTTTGCCGATGCAGTTTATTTAACGAGCAATTAGTTTTTAGATTTAAGCAGTTAATAGGACTACCATTTAACATAATAAGCTTGGTTTGTATGAATAATGGATTTGGTACTCGCTCCTTCATTTTAGTTTTAGGACTTAAGCATGCAGGAAGTCAGCGGATTAAAAAGAAAAAAAAAATGCATTTGTTATCTTTCTGTTTTTTGATTCCTGAGTTGATAGGCTTAGTGGGGAATAGTGGGGAATTGAAGCATATCAGAATTTTTTTTCAGTCATTTGGAGAGCAAAAACACATACACACATACACACACACAATACACAATATAGCCCATGCTGTGACTGGCTCTTACTGCGTTCTGAGCTCCTCTAAGCTGAGACCATCTCCCTGCCATCCTTGCGCCTCCAGCATGCACCGAGAATAATTTTCAATTTCCTTACGCCTGCCTTGCTCTGTTTGGCACTATCGATTGCTATTCCTTATTCAAGTCTAAGACAAAAGGAGTCTGTTTACCTCTCCAACAACCACCCTTTCAGCTATTTACTTTTTTGCAGTTCTGCATCTCTTCCTCATCCAATAAACATTTATATGGTTGTTTTTAATGTTGTGGTTTCGGTTGGTAGAAACATTTCTTGAAATAAATGTGTTTTGGAGAATCTGTACATGTGAAGACCAGTTTGACCTTTATCTTGCTGAAGGATGAACACAATTTAAGGTCATTTTGCATCTTAAAAGTCACTATAGTCGCCTTTACACTAGCAGTAAACTGCATATTCAGTGTTTAAATGAGTTTGTGTTCGATGTGACTTTGCTTCAAAATGTTCTTCTGAAGATAAAATTACCACCGAAGATCAAATCAATATTTTTTTATGAATTTGATCTGATCCCAGTCCAGAGAGTGAGTCCAATACTTCTCCCGGAATTCAGTATGGATTTGAAATAGATTTCCAATCTGGATGGGGTGAGAAGAGAAGAATAAAACATGACAAATTATTGTAGGTGGTGTTCTAACCAAGGTTATTATCTTTAACAAAAACTTAAACTATTAGCGAAAAAATATTTCCGTTAACTTATATACATTTTTTTTTATAAAAGTTCATTTTTCGTTAAATGAAAAAACTAAACCACAGTCCACCTGCAATACGACGAAGGTTTTCTCAACTTTTGATAATTTATTTATGCTTGTCTATTAGACATGAACTCATAAACACATTGTATAAACTTCAGCCATATTTTGGAGGTGCACAATTGTACAGGACATCTTTGGATGCAGCATGAAATTATGCCTTCACTTCAACTAGGAGACCCAAACCTGTTCCAGCATGACAATGGCTCTGTGCACCAAGCCAGCTCCATGAAGATCTGCTTTACATGGGTTAGAATGCTATCCTGCTTTAAAGCTCTAAAACCTATCGAACACTTTTGGGATGACTGCACCCCAGGACTCCTTACCTCACCAAATCAGTACCTGACAGTTCTAACAACCTGGTAGCTGAAACAATCTTCACAAATCTCCAAAATCTCTTCCTGAAAGTATAGATGAGGTTATAACAGCAAATGCAGACTAAATGTGGAATTAGATGTTCACAAAGAAGCACATACCAATCTTACACTCGGATGTCCACAATCTTTTGTCCATACAGTGTATATTAGAAACTAATAAAATACCAAAATGAAATAGCAAAACTAAACTAACTCTGGACTTTCCTATCCATTTTTCGTTGTAACATCCCAGGTAGCAAACACTTCTAGCCCTGATTTGGCATGAAGCCGGCACAGCTGGCATCCAGTCGGCACTGGCATACGGCATGTGAACCGAACATGGCCTAGGTATAGTGAAGATGGAACCGTCTTTAAGGCGGCAAACAAGATATGGGACAGTAGTTAAGTGTATTAATGGAGTTAATGGACTTGTGACTTGTTTGAATGTTGAGTTGTACGCACAATGGTGCTTGTTCATGAACTAAAACATAGATGTTCAAGAGCTTTTTTTAAACATCGTACTGACATTCAAGCATTGTTTTTTGTTTGTTTGGTAAAATGTTTTGTTTAAATGTAAAAGAATACGTATTTGTTTCAGAATACTGTTGTTCAGGCATTTTTCATATGGGCTTTTTCATAAGGATGTGTATAAAGTGGCTAGTTTTGTTGAGGCGACATGTGGAACCAACTTGTTTGGTCCTACATAGGACCAGAATCAGGCCATCTATAGTCATACATTTGGCAGAGATATGGCTATGCCATGGGAGATATGTGGCCCGGGTTCTGGCAACCAGACCTGGTCTAATCATGTACCATAATTCATTGCTGTATTTGGGCCAAGTGAAGTGGGTTGTGTGGCCTATCACTGGGTCAAACGAATTTTGCTATGTGTGATGTAGTTTATTTTCTTGCCAGTGATTAAAGATTTACATTTCATACTAATTAAAGCGACAAAGCAGGTTAGTGTCTGTCACCGTTTATGTTACAGCAACAATAAACAGTTGTTCCTTCACCCCTCTCTGAATCCCTCCCTCCTTTAGTTGATAAGATATCAGACAGCTTGTCATGTTGCCCAGAAAACCACAAAACACAAACCTCTCTGTTTTTCCAGCAGCAAAAAACGTCATGTTCCAAAGTGCTTTCCTCCATAAAAATTAAATAATAATAAATGTATTAGCATTAGAAGAGCAGATTACTGTAGAGGTTCTGGCCAAACGAAGCAAAGAATCTGAGACAAGATAATATCCTTTAACTTTCACTTCATTCTCTTAACACATTGTGTTTATTTGATCTAAAACCCAAATGGACTGCACTTCTCAGAATAGGACATCTGATTGATGATCTATTATTACAACCATAAAAAACATCACACGTTCCATGTGAAGCTGACAGCCGATTAGCCGGTTTTCTGTGGGAGCTGCCGAACCATCTCTCCTGTCAAACTTCAGTCATTCGAAACACACTTACACATACTGCAGCATATTTTTAAGACTGAAGTCCAGTACACATGAAATGAACTCATTAACGGGCTTGATTGGATATATGAGGTTGTTAAAAAAGTTTCGAGACTAATGTTGTAACTGGTGCTATTGTGATCATGAAGGGCAAGTTAAACATAAAAATCCGTGTAAAACTGGGCAAATCTGCCACAGAGACGTTTGACATGACATACGTTTGACATACGGCGAGGCTGCAACGAGTGGCACGGAAGATGACAAGAGATCAGGAAGTCCTTCAACGAGCTCAATACCCAAAAAATGTCGAAACCATTCAGCAACTTGTGCATGATGATCGTCGGAGAACATTTCACATGATCTCACTTCCGCACCCACAGGCGCCTCCGTAACTAATAAAAGTGTGAGTCCCAGGCAGAAGAAATACTTAAATTAATCACAAAATTGTTTTTGGTTTGCTTTTTTTTTTTTACTTTTTACAATGCTCAATGCCAAATTTAGACCTTAAAAATATACTAACAAGATATTAGTATTAGTATATATAAAGATTAGTAGAAGAGAATGAGTCTAAATTAGTTTAAATCATCATTACATCATGACAAGCACACTCCAGAACAAACTTCCATCTTCCCAGAAGAATGGAGCTTATTATAACTGCAAATGTAGACAATGGAATGGGATGTTCACAAAGAAAATCATACCAATCGTATGCTCAGGTGTCCACAAACGTTTGTCCTAATAGTGTATCTTTATCGCTTCCATTTTTCTGAAAATGGAGACATGAATAAAGCATGAGTTTCACTCGGAGCAGGGAGAGCACCGTGATCCACTTCACAAACACTCGACTGGTGCTCGCACAGAACACCTGAAGGCACAGGTGTGTTGATTGAGCAGATAAGAGCGTTTCAACTGATGTTGCCAAAACAACAGCTGAACCCATTAACACCGACGACATCTCCGTCCCGCTCACTGCATTATATTTTTCCATAACATGAACACATCCACGGTAACATCAGAGTATTTCAGATGAACTATTAGAAAGTGTATACAATACTGATTTGTATTCAATTCCTGGATTTGAACCACTAAAGAGATTATGTCCATGCTACAAGCGAATGCATGATGAGGATTTTGTTGGTCGAGGAATCCAAAAGCGAACTCATACCCCACTCATAACCCTCCTGCGAGCTCGATATTTCGTGAACATCAGGCTGTGAGTACTTCGTTGCTGCTTAATGTCTCTTCGAGGGGCATAAATCAGCTATGACAACACATGTGGCAGCGTGCACGTGCATTATTCATAGAGGCTGAGGAACAGACGTACGCCTAAAGCGGTGTTTAACACTGTGCACATTAAGTAAACAAACCACGTAGGCAGCTTTCCGACGCTGTGCCTCTCCTCTGTACTGACAATACTGATGGCTAGCTGTTATCTTCCACAATAAGCCAATAGGATTGTTTATTTATTTACTTTCATGAAAAGATGAGATAATGATAGAAACCATTATAAAACTAATGGATGTGGAGTTTGTATATGATGTTTATTTTCGGCCTCATTTCTGATTCAGCATTATAGGGGGAGGTAAAAAGTTTTTTTTTTTAATATATATTTCTATTTCTATTTAAATATTTCTATAGTTTTTATTCAATATTTCTCCAGTAAAAGTAAAACTTCTTACATTTCACTATCCTGCATATCAGACCTGTTGAAGCAGAGTGGATTCTACAGTTACACACACCAAAACAGAGAGAAAACATTTACTTCACACTAGTGATGGGAAGATCGGATCATTTTAGTGACTCGGTTCTTTGAATCTCGTTCATCAAAATGAACGAAAGTCTTGTTTTCATTTAGTTCATTTCGTTCCCTTGATCAGATATAAAAAAAATTTAGATTTTCAATAAGCAAATCCCCCAACATGTCTACATACACATACTTTAACTATAGTTCCAGTAATTGATACAATAAAATGCAGCTAAGGACAAATTATGATAAACAGAATGAGTAGCTTCACCTCTCATATCTCCTGGTCTGTGTCGTTAGCTCTTTTTATAACGTGACTTCCATAATTATTGCGACAATAATGTCAAGATTCCGACCAAAAAAAAAAACCCCTGATCTATTACATTGTGTTGTGTCTAAATCAATCTTAAAGACTCGTTCAAAATGACAAATCGTTCCTGAACGACCCGTCACTACTCCGCATGCCACTCTCTCGCCAGAACCGGCAGTATAATACAATTTTGCATTTACTTGAACTTGGAAAACCCAAATCTGTTCCAGCATGGCAATGCCCCTGTGCACAAAACAAGCTCCTTGAAGATATAATTTACATTGTTTGGAGAGGAAGATCTTGAGCATCCTGCTACGGAGCTCTGATCTCAACCCTACTGAACACCTTTGGGATGAATTGGAACACTGACTGCATCCCAGGTCTCCTCACTTCACCTACATCTACATTTACTACATTAACACCTAAGTTTACTAACACCCTTGTGTTAGTAAATGCACACAAATGTCCAAAAGCTAGTGGAACATCTTCCCAGAAGAGTGGAGGGAATTATAAGAAGAAATTGGGACTAAATGTCATGTCAAGATTATTTCTATAGCGCTTTTCACAACGGACATTGTCTCAAAACACAGAATTTAGGAGCTATCAGAATTTAACAGTTAAGGTGAGCAATGTGTATTTATCCCAGATGAGGTAAGGAAAAACTCCCTTAGATGTTATGAGGAAGAAACCTTGAGAAGAACCATACTCAAAAGGGGAACCTCCTCATCCTCATTTGGGTGATACCAAAAGTGTGATTATAAATATTTAAAACAATACAAAACACTGGAGTGTGAGAACTAACATAAACATCGGAATGTGAGATTATGAGTAATTTTCTTTTCTACAGTCTTATATTGTGGAATGTGGAATGCAATGCTCAAAAAGCACATGCCATCCTTATGACCAGGTGTCTGCAAACCTTTGGCAATATAGTGTATTTAATTTATTCAATATTCAATTTAATAGATTTTCATTCAACTGTTTATTCAATTGAAAATCGGTGCACTCTCATGGGCTTGCCTTATCTTCTCCTCCCTCCCTTTAATGTCACATTGCACTTGGACCAGCACCTGGCTGCAGCTATGATTAAAAGTGCAGTATTGAAGCTGTTGTTATTCTTAAAATAAGATAAAGGCAAAAGTACACCTCCAGATGTTTCGGATGATCTGCTTCATGCATGTATTCCTCATGGGACTCTGTGTCAGTCGTGGTAGAAACTTGAAGGTGAACAGTGCACCAAAGTGCAGCAGAGATCTGAGATGCCACCAGGAATGTTTATTTTTAACATTTAAAGTAGGGCTCTCTGAACAACATGGACCATCTAAATCAGAGAGAGCAGGTGAGCTGGATGAGGATACAACTGGTTCCTGAGTCAGTACTGAAGCATGAAAATGGCATTAATGACTCCATGGTTATGTTCGTACACTTGATGAATGTTGAAAGCATCTCCTTTCTCTACAAATTCATATAAAACAGTCAAGTTTATGCCAGAAACTTCTAGAACTTCTAGAAACTTTTGGAACCAAATGTTCCTGAAGCACTATTTGGAAATTGTATGTCCTTAGAGAAGCAGATTCATACTCAGTGGATGTCTGGTCAGTTTCGACAGCTGACCCATGAGCCATACATGTTCCTAGGGGACTTCTGGAATTTTCTCAACGATATATCAGCATTATACGAGGTGGTATCAAAAGGTTTCGAGACTGATGGTGCTAACTGGTGCTATTGTGACTACGTGCTTTACCACATCTGCAATTTCATCATGGACAGCAAGTTATAACAAAGAGAAAACGTGAAATTCTGTGTGAAACTGGGCAAATCTGCCGCAGAGATGTTTGGCATGACATACGTTTGACATACGGCGATGCTGCAACGAATCGTTCGAGGTGTTTTAAATGGCACATGCACTAAAAGACAACGAGAGATCAGGAAGACCTTCAACGAGCTTAACCGAAAATATCGAAACCATTATGTAACTTGTGCATGATGATCTTCGGAGTACAAGCCACATGATCTCACTGCTGCACCCACCCTTCTCGCCAGATCTGTCTCCTGAGGACGTTGCCCTCTTTCAGAAGATGAAGAAACTTTGTGGAGATCCATCGCAAATCGGTGCTTGACACGCTTTGAAAAGAAGACTTCCAAGACACGTTCCAAAAGTGGCAGGAACGCTGGGAGTGCTGTATTGTTGTGCAAGGAGACTATTTTGAAGTTGATCGTGTGTAAACATAGATAAATAAAGCACTTTCTTGTGAGCAGGGCAAACTTTTTGATACCACCTCATATATTTGACTTGACATTGTATTAACAGTTAAGGAAATTTATTCACACTCTACCTGGTGTTTAAAGGGTTCAAGCATAAAGGTTTATTCAAACTTTCAGCTTGCATTAAAAATAAAATGTGTAAAAACTCAACTGAACTGAATAAGAAGATTTAACAGCACTTGTGATTGACAACTGCTATTGAATGCATATCTATGCGCTCTCTCTCTCTCTCTCTCTCTCTTACTCTCTACCTCTCCCTGTTATCTCATTCAGAGGATAAGTATTGACAGCTTCCCTTCAAAAATATGAAGAGTATGTAATCCTTACCACAGTTTATTGATGCACAGAGCCAAGGTTGAACTTGACTTGAGATTGTGAGATAGATCAAATATAAACAGAAAACAAGTAGACATAGATTACAGAGATAAAAAAAATTTGAAGAGAGAGAGAGAGAGTGAACAAGAGAAATAGAGGAAGGCAGAGATTTATAAGCTTTGAGGACTCGCCTCAGTGTTGAGGTCCATCGAAAGAGAAACTCGCACTAAAAGAGACATCGGAAGAACTTCGACTCTGATAATAGTGTGGTATCTGAAATTCAACTTGATTCCTGTAAGGTTGGAATGTTGGCCAGATGTTTCCATTTAAGATAATGTAAGAGAAGGCCATAGTGTTTATATTAGAGTCAGGACCATGAGAATGTAGAGGATGTATGTGCTGTTTTTGGAATCTGTACAAGTTAACTTATGGGCCGGAGATTTTTTCCTTCATCTTCACATCATCACCATCAAATAAACAACAAAACTTTGGCGTTACGAACAGGACCAAATAAACAACAATAGCTACTGCATTGCGACCAACAGAACACAATAAAGCCCTTGCTGTACTGGCTGTGAAACACACACTCTGAAATGATGCATGAACAAAAGAACTTTTTTACCCTGAGTACAAGGTTTACCAAAGTAACCAAAAAAAGGTTTCTGCGCTGAACATCCCGTTTTGTTAAGCGAGTTCAAATTCCAGCTCCAACATACCAGCCACTGCGAGGTCCTGACGCAAGTCCTTTAAACTTCAGCTTCACCTGTTCACTTGTATAAAATAGATATTTATATGAACTACAAGTGAAATAAATTATTTTTCATGTCTGGAAAAAAGTTTATCAGGAATAAAAAAAAAAAAAAAAAAGGTTTCCAGAAAACTATTCCATGTGTCTTAGATAATGGAATCACAAAACAGCATCTGGCCGCATTGCCACTGAAAAGAAAAACAGGAAACTGAAATTGGAGTTCTGAAAAGAATTCATGCAGTTTTGTTTTTGAACTGTATTATAATAAATGCACATTTCTCCGAGTTACAAATGGGTGGAAATGAATTCAGTAGATTTTTAGCTTCATTGATAAAAATATACCAAAAATTATTGGAACCCCAACTTTTCCAGCATGTACATCTTCCCCAAACTGTTACTAAATAATTGGAGCTACACAATTGCATCATATGTCTTAGGATGCAGTAGCATGAAATTTTCTCTTGAGTTACAAGAAACAAACCTGTTCCAGCATGATGCTTTCCATGGATTGGAGTGGAAGATCTCCTGCTATTGGACCCTATTGAACACGATTGAATGTGAACGCTGGCTGCATCCCAAGCCTCCTCACCTCACCTACATCAGTACCTGACTTTATTAACACCCTTGTAGCTCATTGAATCTCCACAAAATCTAGTGGAACATCTTCCCAGAAAAGTGAAGCTTATTATAACAGCAAATTGGGACTAGATGTGGAATAAGATGTTCGAGAAGCGATCTTATGGTCAGGTGACAACAAACCTTTGGCAACAATGCGAACGTAGGAATTGAGGTCAGAAAAAAAATCTGGATCTTCAAAATTAGTAAATGCATTCCTCATATACATTCCTCATTGGTTCTCTTGCACTTTTTATATCAGTTTGCTAAGATTTGTAGTTGCATGTGTTACCATGTCTTACAATGTGTTACCAACCTTGAAAGCCACCTCTCAGATTCTCTTGTCAAACATTCTTCATGTAGCAACTTCAACACAACTTTGCCTTGACTCAATCGGCACACGTCAGCCTGCGGAATGAAGTCATCGTCAGCATGAATCAATCTGATGTTGTTGCAATGAAGCTTGACTATTGTGTATCACATTTGCAGAGATGCGATTTCCTATGATGGCCACCAACTTGTCAAGAGAAACAAAGCACTTTAAGAACTCATTGAATGTTCCTTCATCCAAAGTCATGAGCAAGAGAGAGTCTTCCTCACTAGAACAATCCTCAAATGTCATACGAACCAAACCATTAGCTGCACTCTGTCTGTCACATTGATTCATTCAGTCTTCGCACTAGGTCTTGTCTTCAGACAGTAATTCGATTCTCCATGCTACACTAGATGGACCTAGTAGAACATTTTTAATCACAATTGTTATGCTTCATTAGCCAATCAGGTTTTACCGGTGGGGCCAAGTGAGGCCAGGGCTTTTTTTCATTCAAAACCTTTCGTACTTCCTTAAGCCACAAGTCACTCTTTCCTGGATGAAGTTCCATGGTGTGAAATTTCCAAAGTTTGGCCAACCGCTTGAGTGCATTCAAATAGTGAGAGTTTTTTTCATTCATCCATTTGCCTTTGCAGGAATTCAGTGTATCGTCGAGCCTTTGTAGAATAACCGACCTTGCTCTGCTTTTCATGGACGCAAGGACATTACTCCTGCACAGGTTTTGGAGGTGGACCCAATTTTGGTTGCAGAACCGCCATCCTGTGAGCTCAAAGGGTTCAGAGAGAACAGCAGGGGGGAGATGAATATGCAGCATCCTCTGGGATTCCTCTGGGATGTTTTCAATAAAAAAAAGTTGCATCGTCCTTCAACCCAGCAACAACCTCCAGTCAGTCAGTAACTGATACATTGATGAAACTCATTACATGTAGTACACGTATAAAAACATTTGGTTTCTTATCAAAATATGACTGAATTGCTTAGAATTGTACTCAAATAAGATTGTTTAAATAATCATTAGCGAATAAGATTTAGAAAAAGCTTCATTGCCAAGAATGTTTTCACTTACAAGGAATTTATGGCGACAGAAGCTTGCAGTTGTAAATTTTTATAAAAGATAAATCAAATAAAAAAAGAAATAAAAATAAGGCTGTTTGCCAAATGGCATGAATGTAAATGAAATGTAAGTTTTCTGTTATAATCAGCTCCACTCTTCTGGGAAGATGTTCCACTAGATATTGTAGAGATTCATTCAGCTATAAGGGTGTTAGTAAAGTCACTGATGTAGGTGAGAAAATGAGGAGGCCTGGGGTGCAGTCAGCGTTCACATTCATCATGTTCAATAGGTTTGGAGCGCTATAGCAGGAGATCTTCCATATCTTCCAACCCATTGAAAGCAGATCTTCGTGGATCTTTATCTTCCTTCTGCACAAGAGCACTGTCACACTGGAACAGGTTTGGGTCTCCTAGTTCAAGTGAAGGGAAAATGTCATGCTGCATTCAAAGACGTCTGATACAACTATGATCCAGTGAAACATCTTCCCAGAAAAGTGGAGGTTACTGTAACAGTAAATGGCGAATTAAATGTGGTATGGGACGTTCAAAAAGAAGCACATACAATAGCAATCTTGTGGTCGGGTGTCCACAAACCTTTGTTCATATAGTGTTTTATATCAAACTCTTGATGGATTCTTAATAATTTTGTAACAATATTTTATTTCTTTGAAAAAGTACGCTACTGTATTTATTCTACTGAAGGGGCAGTAAATCCCCTGATTGCTTCCCACCGGAGCTTTGTATGATTCGCGTCTAGCAACAACAAGTGAGAAGTAGAAGGGGATAAAGAGAGAGAGAGAGAGAGAGAGAGAGAGAGAGAGAGAGAAAGAGAAAGAGGAAGACTACACCAAAAGTTTTCGCATATATTAAATTAATTGATCCAGTAATATTTGATTGACCTGCCATTTAATATTTAATGTTTTATATCAAACCTATTACAGCAGTTACTCTGAACATTGTACAAACCTCCGCAGTCTTGCACTGTAATATCATGTTGCGTTGTATTTTCTCAGATCATCTGGTGTCATCTTATTCAATAATTGGTCAAAATGTAATACAATAATCCAAACTCTGTCTGTAAGTAGTTGTTTATGTTTACCCATACATCATTTCTATTTTAGATGTATTTTATTCAAATCATTTACTCTGCATCCTATTTTTTCACCCCACTGGAGATTGTTGTCTCCCTCTGGGGGTGGGTCTCAAAGCATGAGCAATGCAGCTGCAATTCAAGCTTCACGGAATACATCCCAGAAAAACATCTCAGGAAAACATCCCAGGAATAAAAATATGTTCCCAATATCCAAACGATGTCCT
Organism: Silurus glanis; assembly: GCA_014706435.1. NCBI lineage: Eukaryota > Metazoa > Chordata > Actinopteri > Siluriformes > Siluridae > Silurus > Silurus glanis. Next base: position 955,343 of record JAAIIK010000196.1, on the reverse strand, counting down.
CGCATCGCTCTAATCAGCTTAGAAACATAAGCCTGTGTAACTGTGTGAGAAGAACAATATATCTACGCTATCGTACAGCCTGTGGTGGAACCCGTCGAAGAACATCATGTTGTTTATTTTACCTGTGTGAGCTGTGCATATGCAATCCCCCCCAAAAAGCTCCATAGTAAGAGCTCCCTGAGCATATGCGAGCGAAAAGCTCGGGTTGTTCGCCCCTCGTGTATTTGTTTGTGGATGGAAAACATACTTTTCTCTCTCTGCCTTTTAGTTCACACACCTCAGGGCCATTCTGGTGGTCCGGTGATGTGTGCTTTGATGAAGCCGGAGGGCATGATTTTCCCCCGGCGCAATAAATAGTTTACAAGGTGGAGACAAATATATCAGTATGTGAAGCAGCTTCAAAAACACATTGAACCGAAAGCCTTAAAGCCTCTGTTTCACAGCTGATGGTGATCAACTTACTGCTCGACTCGACTATCGATTCCTTCTCGGTCTGCGAGGTTCGCTATGTGTGCTGCTGAGACCGGGAACTCTTCTCAGCCCGATGCCTTTAAACCCCTGTTTACACCCGGTCTCGATCACGACGCACGTAACCCGGCATGCTGAGCACATCTGCACTGAGCGCTTGTGATTTCCAATGGAGGAAAAGTGTTGTGCAGATTTATTAGATCTGTCTTCCGTTGCACTCGTTGTTTTGTTTTGTTTTTTCTGCTCCAGCAAATCCGAGCTCATGTTCTAATACAAGCTGTTTCAAGCTGAACTTTTTTATTACTGGAGAGCAGAGATCATGACAAGAACAATAATGTTTTTTTGCCATTTGTACAAGTCTTCAGCTAGACCGATGCTTTCTCAGATTGCATGACGATGCTTTTTTGCATTCACACTGAAGATGTTTTGTGATCAAATGATGAAGTTTAGACAATCAAGAAGACATCAGAACCTGTTCACACCTGCACTCAGTGCTGTCTGTTTACCCAGGATGCATATTAATGCCAGGAGTAACAGCAGCTTTGTGAAGTGGCCTTATATTATCATTCCTCTATATACATTGTATGGATACAAGTTTGTGGACACCGCACTATAAGATTCCTATTCAATTCAATTCAATTCATTTTTATTTGTGTAGCGCTTTTAACAATGAACATTGTCTCAAAGCAGCTTTACACAGATAATGTGGTGATTAAAAGTGAACATGTTCTTTAAAAGTGTAAGTTTGTCCCTGATGAGCGAGCCGGTGGCGACTGTGGCAAGGAAAAACTCCCTGAGATATCATAAGGAAGAAACCAGACTCAAGAGGGAACCCATCCTCATCTGGGTTGCACCGAATGTCCATTTATAGCAGATATACGATGTTGCGGGGTACAGTGATGATGATCAGAAGCAAAAAGTAGTCCTGAGTTAATGTAGCAGACTGTTGACATTAACTACAGTCCCAATCCATCCTCAAAGCTCCCGTTCTTACTCCGGAATTTCATGGAACCACCCAAGGCATTGATGAGAAACCGTCCCAAGCTGCACAGAGTGGCCTCCAAATGAAGAGAACATTATCCAGAGGCAGGCCTGGACGAAGTGGGAAGATCCACGGAGGGGAGAGGGGCAGGAACATGTGCATCCTAAACATCTCAAGCCACATTTAGTCCTCATTTGCTGTTATAATAATCTCCACTTTTTTAAGAAGATTTTAGACTAGATTTTGGTACCGATGTAGGTGAGGTGAGATCTGGGGTGCAGTCAGCCTTCACATTCATCCCAATAGGGTTAGAGTTCACAAGCAGGAGATCTTACACACACCTCCAACCTATGTGAAGCAAATCTTCACTGAGCTGGCTTTGTGAACATGGGCAATGTCATGCTGGAACAGGTTTGGGTCTCTTAGTTCAAATGAGGGCAAAATTTCATGCTACGAAATCCAGACATCTTATAGAAGTGTGTGCAACTTTGTTAGAAATGTAGTGGGACATCTTCCCAGAGGAGTGGAGCTTTATATTATAACAGCAAATTAGGAGTAAATGTGGAATGAGGTGTCTAAAAAGGTGTCCAATTTTATGTGGAAGACACTTCAGGTGTCCTCTTTTGTACTTTTGTACAGTCTACTGCTTTCTGCTACACCACCAGTCACGAGAACTTCACCTGATTTACTGGAACACGATGTGTTTGAACATTCAGGTGGATGCCATGATGTTCCTTCCATGTGCCATATTTAAAATAAGAGCACTGGTCGTAGAAAAATGCATGCATGAAGCTCCTGTGTAGAACGGTATAGATTTGACTTAGATATGATTGCGCGTGCATGTAGTCTATGTGTGTGCGCGTGTGCTTGTGTGTGCGTGTGTGTGTGTGTGTCTCGCCCCTCCCCGCATGCTCTCACTTACATCTCCCGTCTCTCCGCGCGCCCGCGAGCAATCAGAATAGACGCGCTCAGGCTGTCCACGGTCCAGCAGCGCGTGCAACATGTCCTCAGACGTGCAACTGCGCGAGCGAGCGAGCGAACCGACCGATCACGGACAAGCACCGAGCGAGGAGTGAACGCCTAAGAGCACGTAGGTCCATCCTTATCTATTTATACAGATATATATCTTGCAAAATGTGTGTATGTGTATGTTTGTGCGCGCGCGCGCGCGCGAGCGCGTCTGTCCGACCGTGCGTGTAGGCGCATAGAGATGCACAGAGCGGATTTTTCTTTTTATCCCTTTGGTCCGATAATTAACAAACAAAAGAAATGCGCAGTCCAAACGCGTAATATTCGGTGGAAAAAAAGGTGCTGGGATGCAACCGTGGTGTGATGTTCTCCAGAGGAGAAGTCTTCATGTTTTTTTCTTCTTCCACGAACTACTGTGGCTGGATGAAGTGATGGCAGTGTGAAAGCTCGACAGGCAAAAAAAAAAAAAAGAAAAAGAAAAGGCGCGTGTCCAGATGTTGGAAACATTGAGGAGGTCTGAGGCTCCAGGCTCTCACTGCCATGTCCACATGTCCATCTCACTGTCCTCCTCAGGTTTTTAGGACAGAAGCTCAGATTATGATGAAGAGTTTTCCTGTACAATTTTCAGGCTTTGCTTACATCAGATGTTACAGATGTTACAGATGTTCGGTGTGGTTTATTTTTGTGTTCGCGTTATTCGGCACGCTGGGTTTTGGGGTTATTCACTAAAACTCGTGGAATTTCCTCAGCAAAATAATATATATAGATACTGTATATCCACAAACAAACACTAAAATATATATTTTCAAAAAATAAATAAATCAGTTAAAATAAATAAATATGATTTTTGCATAAATACAATTATACAAAATACTAATATATATATATATATATATATATTACCTCTATCTATCTATCTATCTATCTATCTATCTATCTATCTATCTATCTATCTATCTATCTAT
>JAAIIK010000196.1:899554-924605 GCA_014706435.1 Silurus glanis | reverse complement strand
ACACACACACACACACACACACACACACACACACACACACACACACAGCTCCTCTAGGGAGAATAGAAGTGACAGTAGATGGATGACAGCAGGACTCACTCTCTGTTCCATATTATTTTTATTAAACAATTATTCTAAGCAGGTCAGTCAGCAGCCGCAAGCTGGAGTCTTACTGCCATTTCTCTTTTTTTTATAAGGAAATCTTATCGTTATTAAGAGGAAATGCTGAAAATTCTTTTTTTTTTAAACCCAAAACACTGAATATTATATGAAAAGTTTATCTTTATGCAGCAGCTCAAAGGCCAGTTTATGAGGGGACGCAACTTCCGTTACTGTGGGCTCAGTTTCATAATGTTACTGTGAAAATAAGGTCATTATAACTCAGAGAGAGAAAGAGAGAGAGAGAGAGAGAGAGAGAGAGAGAGAGAGAGAGAGAGAGAAAGAGAGAGAGAGAGAGAGAGAGAGAGAGAAGAAAAAAGAGAGAGATAGTGGGAAGCTCAGTGTTAAGATGTTGGACTTCTGATCAGAAGGTCATGAGTTCAAATCCCATCACTACTAAACTGCCACTGCTTGGCCCTTTAGCAAGGCCTTTAACCCTCAACTGCTCAGTTGTATAAATGAGATTATCATAACTGTAATTAGATGTGAATAAGAGCATCTGCCAAATGCTGTCAATGTAAATGTAAATAGAGAGGGAGAGAAAGAGAGAGGGCAGAATCACCTTTTTAGGTGGAGTAGACAGCAGTAGCACTGGGACAAAAGCATTTTCAATAACAACTCCACTTTCAACAACAATGTTAACCAACTCAACGGTGTGCACGAAAACAACTGCGTTGTTCATTCTCAATGCTGACAAAACATATTCACATCTGGCCACTTCTCCCACAGCTACACCGCACTCCTCGTTCACAAGGCTGCTTTTACAGCATCGCAAATCTAAACTCCACCCCTGAGGTCATTCTGCACATATTAAATACTGAAAGCTTATGAAAGAAAATGTCAACTATCCTACTTCTTCTAGACGTTTATTACACATGCAGAGAGACCAAAGCGAGAAATTAGAAAATTGTTTGGCCATAAAAACTCCACACACTCACTACACTCCACACTCTCGAAAAACACCACACACACAAACACTCAAGTTTGCGCATGGAGATAGAAAGGGAAGTGCAGTGAAGGAGTACTACTGTTGATATAGAAAGTCTACACACCCTCAGCTAAAAGTTTTTCAGATGAAAACAAAACCAAAATATATCGTGTCAGAAATGTTCCCCGAACCGTTGCTAGAACTGATCCAAGAACTTTTTTCAGACCTGTTTCTGGACCTGTTCTCATAACTGTTTCTAGATCTGCTCCGGAACTGTTTCCGGAACTCTTTCCACAAATTTTGTGCGATTTTTGCGGTATTTCTTTGGTTACACCACTCATTTTTCTGGTTTGAGTTGATCTTGACTTGGTGATACTGGACAAGGGCGTCTGCTTGACGGCGTCTGCTGGTCTGGACAGGGGCATCTGCTAAGTGCCATAAATGTAAATGTAATACTTTCCCACTCTTTCTTGCAGAAATATTCCCGCTTTATGGGACTGTTAGAGAAGGCATTTCCTGTGCTCAGGCCACTTCAGGTCACCCTACAGATGTTTACTTTGATTAAGGTCTGGGCTGAGGCTCGGCCAATCAGAAACTCTAAACTTAACTTTAATTTGTCTGTTGATTTGGATGTGTGCTTTGGGCCAGTTGTTGTGCTGAACAGTGAAACTCCATTTCATCATCTTACTAGCAGACATATGAAGATTTTGCTCTGTTGTGGCTATTCCAGATTCCCTTAAACCTTGCTAAAAGTTCTGAGTGAAGAAAAGCAGCCCTGAAGCATGAAGCTACCACCATCATGCTTCACCATGGGGATGATGTTCTTTTTTGCACTATAGACCATAACACATTTTGACACATGGTTTGAAGCTTGGATGTATTATATTTTTTGGTGGGAAAGACATTTTTATCTAGCCTCACCACCCCATAGCTCCACCATATGAAGAATATGAGAGATGCTTATCCCATGCAGAGAGTAATCAGTACTTGTCAGATATTCCTGCAGCTCCTTTAATGTTGTTTCAGGTCTCTTGGCAACTTCCCTGCTAAGCTTTTGTATTCGTCTTTCAAAGCAATGCCCTGTGCTTGGTTATGTCAAACAGGTGCTCCATTTTCTTTATGGGTTGATGGTGGCCCATGTTTACTGTGAACTGTTTTGTTTTTTTTCCCGAAAGGGGGTGCTGAGACTTTTTTTTCCTAATTTATCCATTGTATATACTTCGTACTCCTTTTATCCTGCGATGCTCTTGGGATGCAATTAAAGATTCTACCTTGTATGGCTCAATGTATTGGGACACCGCCATTTTCCAGCCATGTGTGCTTCTTCCACAGACTGTTATTACGAAGATGGAATTTAACAACTGTATGGCGTCTTTGGATGCTGGAGCACGAAATTTGGTCTTCACTTGAACTAGGAGAGCCAAACTTGTTCCAGCATGTCACAAAGTGTGCACAGACAATTATGATCCCTGTGAATGGAAAACAGATGCGTGATTTTTACGTACGTTGTGTAAATTCCGGTTACGGAATTTATGTCATGTCGTTCTTGAATATCGTTTCGGAATCTTTCTTCCGCACTCTCTTCCATTACGCTTTCTGTGCTACTTCGAACCGTTCTCTGTAGATATGTTCAGCGTCATAATTCATGAGATCTAATAATGTGCTTCAGGATGAATAAATCAATAATCGCTCGAGAGTTTTGGGAGTCCATTTTTAATCACCTGTGATTGTGTGCCGGTACTGACGTTGATGTTGTGCTCGCGCGTGTGTGCGTGTGCGCGTTTGCAGATTTTTAGTAAATGTACATGAAGTCGGAACATTCGAATGACTAAAAGCCTCCCATTTAGTAGCAGGCTTGTGAGAAGCTCTGCTGAGCTGTGCTAAAACCTGAATCAACTCACACAGCTTGGATAATGAAGTAGAGAAAAGCTTTAATCCCTGCAGTTCTCTCTTTCATTATTACCATGCCTTCGTGCACAGTGCGCGCGCACGCGTGTGTGTGTGTGTGCGTGCGTGCGCGTGTGTGTGTATGTGTGTGTGTGTGTGTGAAAGAGAGAATGAATTTTTTTTTGGTTCACCAGACTGTCAACATAAACCGTGCACTTTAAAAAAAAACATTTACTCATAAGTGCTCTAGCTTATGTTTATTGCCATTTAAGTGTGTGTGTCTGTGTGTGAGTAAGTGAGTGTGTGCAAATCTATACCTTCTGAATCAGCTCAGTGGCCACAAAATACAGGGCTTGTACTCTCTGTTATCTGTTTGCTCATTTAGCTGGAGAAGTGCTCCGAATATATTACGCCTGATGGCAGAGCAAACAACTGAACAAACAGACTAATCATCAAGGCACTCTCTCTCTCTCACACACACACACACACACACACACACACACACACATACACACACGCATTCCAGGGCATGATGCCCATGTTTAGTATCTTCATATCTCAGTATATAATTTTTCTCAAAAGAGCAAAAAGATTGAATAAAAGTGTCATTAAAGTGTTTGTAAAAAGTGTGTTTTATGGTGTTTGAGAGACACATGTGTGTTCCATTGGTTTCTATGCCACAAACCTTTGGTCAAAAAAGATTTGACCAAACAAATCCATAAATGTCCAGCTTTACACACTCTCAGCATCCGGACAGTTTGTTTCTCCAAACTTTCAGCTGAAACACTTTGTCTCTTGTAAAACTTGCCAGATGTGTTCTTTACTAGTTGGAAAGTTCTTTATTGTGATCCAGTTCATCCCAGAGCAGTTCAATAGGATTTAGGTGCGGTGACTTGGCAGGCCGTTCTACAGAGTTTAACAGGCTCATTATCATGTTGCAGGGTGAAGTCGGGTTCCAATGAGTTGCAGTCCGGACGTAATTGGTTTTGAAGTATGGAATGGTAGCCATGTTGGTTTAGGATTCCTTTCACTTTTCAGAACCTTCCCTACTCCAAAACAACCCCAAACCATTAAGCTTCCACCTCCATGTGTGACTGTGGGGGTGATGGAGTCTGATCACATCTTCTCTCCTGTTCTCCATTTGGACTTCACAGAACTTTCTTCCACTTATTCACTGTCCACTGTGTGTTTTGTGCTTTTACTAAGTTTGTTGCACAGAACAAAAGATACACACATGTGTCTCAAAGATTGGAGATTATTTCCAGATGTGGATGTGACGATAAATTATATGTACATTGCTACTAAGAAGAAGATGATATGAGTGAAAGTATAAGTGTGCAGGATACTCGGGGCACCAGAAGCATGTAGAGAACAGAGAATATGCGTTGTTGTGTTGTGTCTTACTTTAGAGCATTTAAATAAATTTTTATACAAAACAAACAATAATTTCTAATACGTTTCTACGAGTCAGCTTTATCAAGTAGTTTGAGGAGGACAGAAAGAGAGAGAGAAACAGAGACAATAGTGGTTTGAGAGAGATTGATGGGTTTTTGAAACAGCATTATGTTATAGATAATGGTCAGGGTCTGAGACAAGAGCTCCCACTGAGCTTTACTTGACAGTGGGACAGTTAAAGGGATCGAGAAAGAGAGAGAAAGAGAGAACGAGAGGGAGAGAGAACGAGGTAGAGAAAGAGAGAGGGTAAGATTAAGAGAGAATAGACTGAGGGACCGAGTGCAAACCTGCAGCCCACACACCAGGAAGGTATGGTCTGTGCAAACGATGAAGAGCGATGCTCAGAAGGAGAGAATTGCATTATGGTCCAGGCCTCGAGGGAGTTTATAATGGAAAGCTGGGAGGAGCCCTTCAAACTGACTGCTTTCTTCTAGCAAAGCTTAGATCAAGACGCTGCAAACACGAGGCGCGCATGATCCTCTCGAGATGGCCATTACAACTATTAGAAGCTTATGCACACACACACACACACGATGCTCTTGTAGCTGCAGGATTAATAGATCCTGGAGGACAGTTTGGTTGGGTTTGCTGTAACATGCCTCATACTGTACGTGTTATTAATGCATTAAGGAAGCGTGTACATCACCACGGACTCCAAGGAGAAGATTAGTAGTGACAGATGTTTGCATTTCAGCATGTCTTTAGCAGTCATTTGCAGCCCCTCAGCACTTGTCAAACACAGAAAAAATAAGCACCTATATATAAGAAATAACCCCAGCCACTCTTAGTGCCGGTCCCAAGCCGGGGAGGGTTGCGTTAGGAAGGGCATCCAGCGTAAAAACATGTGCCAAATCAAACATGCGGAGGATCCGCTGTGGCGACCCCTAACGGGAGAAGCCGAAAGAAAGAAAGATATAAGCAATAAAAGCATGATTTAAGAAGATACAGACCAGAAACAATTCAAACTATAAGATAATTACACTTGGTTTTTCTCGAAATAAAACATCTAAGCTTTAGGAGAAAAATAAAACGTTTTAAAATAAGCATTAAAACACTTATTCCAAGCAATGCTTTTTTTTTTGATGATATATATACAGTATAACAATAATGAAAAAAAAAATGATGATAAAATACTACTTAAATATTTTTAGAACATCATTTCACAGTACTGTACATATAGCCTGCTCTGCTTACGACCAAATCGTGTTACGACCGGTCTGTCGGAACCAATCGTGGTCGTAAGTCGACGACTACCTGTATATGCGTATTGTCAACAATGTTTTTTTTTTTTTAAATGAAGACTGTCTTGTAACACACAGTAGTTATGATGCAAAAACAAAGCAAAATCATTATTCGCTGCTTCGCAAAATACTTAAACTTTTTGTAACATAAAAGATAGTTGAATGTATTTTGTTAATTACTGAATATTGAAAGATATTCAACATGAGAAACTGAAATCAAACTACAAGAACAACTTAGTAAAAATGTACACACACGTACTTTATATACTGATATTAAGAACAAAGTTCCAAAAATAACAACCATAAAGTGTGTGGTGGCTTAATAATGCAGACTCTTATAATCTGTTATATGTGTTATATGTGTTGGTGTTGACATAAAATTTATATATATTTATTTATTATAAATAATACTAATGAACAATTTCTAAGTGTGAATATTGGTCATTTTTTTTACTTGGCAACTTGGTTTAAAACCAGTTATTACAGCTAGAACAAAGTCTTCAAAAATACAAGGCTTCAAATGATGTCTGTGATGGTAATTAATCTCAATGTGCAGGTAATTTGCTTTACTAACTAAACAAAAAAATTCAAAATAAATAATAAAATAAAATAACCATAATAATCTTGCACACTATGCTCTTGTATAGTTTTTTTATTCTTAAAAAAAAAAGTTTAATAAAATGTTTATGGCTAGAAATAAGATTGTAAGTCTTTGCAGTTTATACTGTATATAAACACACATTATAATAAGTTATAATAACTAAATTAATGTCTTTGTGTATGTATTAAAATGAGAATTAGTGATATTTCTGCATTTGGAGAGCATAATGAGGTCCCCCGTATGGAGGAATCTTCTTTGCTGTTTGAGTTCTCTTTTTCTCCGCATTCTTCTGTCTGACCTCGTCCAGTGCTGGTACTGTATCATATCCATTTATCTACCTGCGTTCAAGGATTCAGCTTGAGAATGACGTTACGCAACTGCAGGAAGAGCGTTCATTTCAGCAGTTAAATTGATTCAACCGTTATTGTCAGTTCCTGAAGCTATACGCTTTGAGCTCCTGCCAAATGCTAGCTTTGACCTGCGAGATCAAACACGAAAAAACGTTCCCTTATGTTGTTAAGCCCTCGCTTCTGCTGTGAAGCTCTTATGAGGGCAACGATGCCAAAGATCCTGGCGAGCAGAACATCGCAGTGCCAAGACACACAACGCATACAAAACATGCAAGCTCGAGAAGACCGGAGATCCAGACTCGACTGATAAAATTGGTTTTATTTGGGTGTTAATATGGAATGAATGTAAATCTCGTTCCTGTTATTAGCTCACGATTATACCCTGCACACCTGCTCGCACGCTAGCCTGTGAATCATGGGATTAATAGGGACGTATGCTGTAGAGCTATGCTGCTTCTCCACAAATTCGGAAAAGGATTTCTGAAAGTTTAAGTGAACACATGGAAAAAATTATGAACATCAATACACAACGAGCTATAAAAATAACGATGAGTATAAAACAAGTAAAGTCTTTCGGCCTTGCAAGTAGGTAATAAAAAATAAAAAAAAAAACATGCCGAAGTCTTTAGGATGTCATTAATATCATTTATAAACCCATCAATCTTGAAAAAAGCCCTGTAGGCTGCCAGCCACAAAAGCAGCCCCAAAAGAATCAATAATCCTCCACCAAATAGTGGGAATCTGTTGGTTAACCTCTCCACCAGTTAAATATTGGTGTCATTTGCAGCACAGTGCACAATTCGAATGAGCTACTTGCACTCAAGGGCACATTTCTGTCCTTTTCTTTTTAAACTATGTGGTTCCAGATTTCTTTCCGGTAGCGTTGTTCTCAAAATCAGTTTTTTTTTTTGGAACCCTTGTAAGATTCCTGTAATGAAGATTTTGGTTTTTTTTAATCCTATTAAATAATATACAGTACATTTACAGCATTTGGCAGATGCCCTTGTACCGAGTGACTTACATTTATCTGATTCATACAATTGAGTAGCTATGGGGTACGGGGAACTCACAACCTTTGGATCCAATCTCAAGGCACTGGACTTTGGATCCAAAGGTTGTGAGTTCCACCATATCCCTAACCACTAAGCTACCACCTCCACATTATGCTTCTAAAAACTCTTATAATGTCTGATGTCCAGTTTTACCTCAAGATAACCTGTTAGCAAAATCACAAGCCTGTTGTGTTTAATTAGAGGTAATCCCTCGCCTATCATGGGGGTTACATTTCGGGGGTTACATTTTTTAGGCTAGAAAATGATTTTACCGCAAAAATAACTCTTAACAATACTACCTATATACCGCAAAATCAGCGGAAAAATACGCGAAACTAAATTAGATCTGTTCCATGTAAAAACCCGCGTTACAGTGAGACCGCGAAAGCTGAAGCGCGATGTGGCGAGGGATTACTGTGATTGGACTATGATTAGCTCAGGTGTTAGATTCTCTAAATACACTCTAAAGACAAAGGTTATTTGACACCAGATTTTTCTAGCAATATGTGGTTCGTCCCCATACTGTTTTTTTGGAGGCACACAATCTTTGGATGCTTGAACTTCAACACTTAAACTAAGAGTCCCAAACCTGTTTCAGCATGGCAATTCCCCTGTGCACAAAGCCAGCTATGAAGCTCTGCTTTACATGAGTTGGAAGTGGAAGATCTCTTGCTATAGATCGCCCCGAGCCTCCTCACCTCACCTACACCCAAAACCTGACTTTACTAACCCCCTCATAGCAGGATAAATCTTCACAAATCTTCCCAGAAGAGTGGAGCTTATAACAATAAATAGGGACTAAATGTGGAATGGAATGTTCAACAAGCACATAATCTTATGCTCAGGTGTCCACAAACGTTTGGCCATATAGTGTAGATATGTATCTTACCCTTATGGTTGTTTATTTATCGAGTTATAGTTGAATCATGTCCATAGCTTGAAGGGACTTTGCATGAATTGTAAGATCGTCAATGGATGTTCCTGACATTTACCTTCAGGGGTTCTTCCAGGAACCGATCACCACAAATAACACTACAGTGAATGAACAGTAAATGTATTATAGTCCAGACAAAGTTAGAATTCAGAAGCTGTATTTTGTAGGTTGGTCAGGAGGGACTTTACTCAACCTTTCCTACCGCTTGATATAAAGAAGGCTGGAGGCAAAGGCAGATGTTGATGTAGAGTTGCAGCTTGCAAAATTCAATGTCTTTTCTAATAATTCTCCAAAGTGTTGTAGGTTTAGTGTCTGTGTTTTGCACTACAAGTTGTCCCCATGTGAAGAAATGGTTTTGTATACACAACATCGACACAGACCCAGTAATCGATCCGAGCCGAACAACACCACGATGATCTTCGGATGCGTTTAATTATGAGCTGAGGTCTAAACAGCATTACGTACGGCGAGGACGACGCCGTCGCTGTGTTCGGTCTAATGAGGTTTGTGATTAGAGCACTGAAAGCGTTATTGCCTCTGGGAGAAAGACCATTAGTCTCTGCTCCAGCAGGACCCCATGTGATGCTCAACACACTATACTAAATCCTGCATTCACCTCATCCTCTTTTACCATTTAGTCTACCTGTTCCCTAGAGCTCTCCTGGACTGCATGCACATTAGTTCTGAGAGGCTTTAATGCAGCGCTGCTTCATGCCGACTCTCAGCTGTCCGTGTTTGTAATTACTGCAGGGTTTTTTTGGGGGTAAACGTTAACAAGTTTTAGGCTGAGTGAAAGCAGGTGAAGTGGAAGAGCAGCACAAATTCTCATTTCAAAATGATGTCAAATTATTATATGTATATAGTCACAACATTCATTTTATAGAAACACTAATGCATGGTATGAGGAAGATGAGAATCCGAACATGTCTTGATGTTATTGTATGCAAGACGAGAATAAACGTAATGCGGGGGTTTGATCTTCGTACGTGGATTACTCAGTTAGCTGGATTTTGTCGTTAACGTGATCCAGGATTGTTCGGAGCTCATGCTGGAGTTGCTGCACCAGGTCCGTAAACTTAAACGTGCTCATCTTTCAAATTCTTCATAACCTTCAAGCATTAACTCTGTTCTGCAGCTGTAGGAAACTGTGCATGTTCATCGGCCGTTGAACCAGACGATCACAGCGTTGCCCAGCATGGATTCTAGAGGATTAAAGAACTGTGATATATTACTTATTTCATATTTTGGAGTGTAAATGAAAAGCAGGGGCAGATCTAATGGGGTGGCACAGGGTGACAACTGCCACCCCATCTGCCACCCCAACACCGATCCCAATGTATAAAATATAAATTAAATTAGTTTCCTCGATCAATTTACAGCAGCGATGCTTCAGTTTGATGACATAAATAATGCTGGAAGTGACCATGGTATAAGGTGATAATCCACGGCTTGGTGTGAGGCCTTACACCATTATAATGCTCTCCACTTCACCTCGAGCTGTTCTTTACCTTCACATCTACACTAACATCCTGTAACCCCTCACACCTACACCTGAATTATTACTTTATATATTTATTTAATTAAATAATTGACAACTGTTTTGGTAAAATAAACATTTTTTTTAGGATTTAGACTACATATACAGTGGGTACGGAAAGTATTCAGACCCCCTTACATTTTTCACTCTTTGTTATATTGCAGCCATTTGCTAAAATCATTTAAGTTCATTTCTTTTCCTCATTAATGTACACATAGCACCCCATATTGACATTTTTGCAGATTTATTCAAAAGGAAAAACTGAAATATCACATGGTCCTAAGTATTCAGACCCTTTGCTCAGTATTTAGTAGAAGCACCCTTTTGATCTAATACAGCCATGAGTCTTTTTGGGAAAGATGCAACAAGTTTTTCACATCTGGATTCGGGGATCCTCTGCCTTTCCTCCTTGCAGATCCTCTCCAGTTCTGTCAGGTTGGATGGTAAACGCTGGTGGACAGCCATTTTTAGGTCTCTCCAGAGATGCTCAATTGGGTTTAAGTCAGGGCTCTGGCTGGGCCATTCAAGAACAGTCACGGAGTTGTTATGAAGCCACTCCTTAGTTATTTTAGCTGTGTGCTTAGGGTCATTGTCTTGTTGGAAGGTAAACCTTCGGCCCAGTCTGAGGTCCAAAGCACTCTGAAGAAGGTTTGCGTCCAGGATATCCCTGTACTTGGCCGCATTCATCTTTCCCTCGATTGCAACCAGTCGTCCTGTCCCTGCAGCTGAAAAACACCCCCACAGCATGATGCTGCCACCACCATGCTTCACTGTTGGGACTGTATTGGACAGGTGATGAGCAGTGCCTGGTTTTCTCCACACATACCGCTTAGAATTAAGGCCAAAAAGTTCTATCTTGGTCTCATCAGACCAGAGAATCTTATTTCTCACCATCTTGGAGAACTCCATGCGGGCTTTCATGTGTCCTGCACTGAGGAGAGGCTTCCGTCGGGCCACTCTGCCATAAATCCCCGACTGGTGAAGGGCTGCAGTGATGGTTGACATTCTACAACTTTCTCCCATCTCCCGACTGCATCTCTGGAGCTCAGCCACAGTGATCTTTGGGTCGTTCTTTACTCTCTCACCAAGGCTCTTCTCCCCCGATAGCTCAGTTTGGCCGGACGGCCAGCTCTAGGAAGGGTTCTGGTCGTCCCAAACGTCTTCCATTTGAGGATTATGGAGGCCACTGTGCTCTTAGGAACATATATATATATATATATATATATATATATATATAGAGAGAGAGAGAGAGCAGAGAGCATCATGAAGAACAAGGAACACACCAGGCAGGTCCGAGATACTGTTGTGGAGAAGTTTAAAGCCGGATTTGGATACAAAAAGATTTCCCAAGCTTTAAACATCCCAAGGAGCACTGTGCAAGCGATAATATTGAAATGGAAGGAGTATCAGACCACTGCAAATCTACCAAGACCTGGCCGTCCCTCTAAACTTTCAGCTCATACAAGGAGAAGACTGATTAGAGATGCAGCCAAGAGGCCCATGATCACTCTGGATGAACTGCAGAGATCTACAGCTGAGGTGGGAGACTCTGTCCATAGGACAACAATCAGTCGTATACTGCACAAATCTGGCCTTTATGGAAGAGTGGCAAGAAGAAAGCCATTACTTAAAGATATCCATAAAAAGTGTCGTTTAAAGTTTGCCACAAGCCACCTGGGAGACACACCAAACATGTGGAAGAAGGTGCTCTGGTCAGATGAAACCAAAATCGAACTTTTTGGCAACAATGCAAAACGTTATGTTTGGCGTAAAAGCAACACAGCTCATCACCCTGAACACACCATCCCCACGGTCAAACATGGTGGTGGCAGCATCATGGTTTGGGCCTGCTTTTCTTCAGCAGGGACAGGGAAGATGGTTAAAATTGATGGGAAGATGGATGGAGCCAAATACAGGACCATTCTGGAAGAAAACCTGATGGAGTCTGCAAAAGACCTGAGACTGGGACGGAGATTTGTCTTCCAACAAGACAATGATCCAAAACATAAAGCAAAATCTACAATGGAATGGTTCACAAATAAACATATCCAGGTGTTAGAATGGCCAAGTCAAAGTCCAGACCTGAATCCAATCGAGAATCTGTGGAAAGAACTGAAAACTGCTGTTCACAAATGCTCTCCATCCAACCTCACTGAGCTCGAGCTGTTTTGCAAGGAGGAATGGGCAAAGATTTCAGTCTCTCGATGTGCAAAACTGATAGAGACATACCCCAAGCGACTTACAGCTGTAATCGCAGCAAAAGGTGGCGCTACAAAGTATTAACTTAAGGGGGCTGAATAATTTTGCACGCCCAATTTTTCAGTTTTTTATTTGTTAAAAAAGTTTGAAATATCCAATAAATTTCGTTCCACTTCATGATTGTGTCCCACTTGTTGTTGATTCTTCACAAAAAATTACAGTTTTATATCTTTATGTTTGAAGCCTGAAATGTGGCAAAAGGTCGCAAGGTTCAAGGGGGCCGAATACTTTCGCAAGGCACTGTATGCACATAAGGGGTGTAATATGCACAAACTACCTCGGGTTTTATGTCACGGTTCAGTTCAATCTCAGTCAGGGGGAAGAAATGCAAAACATAAAATTGCTTGGTTTTTTTTTACGTAGTTTATTATTAATGAACACTGTACATTTTACAAAAAATTTCTGTTGGAGGCACACACTTGTTATTGTTAGCATTACAATGCCTCTGAGCACAGAGCCAGATCCATGAAGGTTTTCTTTCCATGGGTTGAAGTGGAAGATCTCCTGCTACAGTGTTCCAAACCTATTGGGATGAATGTAAACACTGACTGCACCTCAGGCCTCCTCACTTTCTCACCTGCATCAGTACCTGACTTTACTAACACCCTTGTGTCTGAATGAGCACAAATCTCCACAAAATCTAGTGGAACATCTTTCCAGAAGAGTGGAGATCTGATCCTCAGAACACAGATGGTATGTTTGCAGTGCGAAAAAAAGAACACAAACATTATTCTACAACTGCATTTTAATCTTCTGTGTTATCTCAATCAATACGCCGCGGATGATTTGTTGATTTGTTGCTCACCCCTGAGCGCTCCTGATTCCCAGGCACCTGGCTGACATGCTAGCATCAGACTTTTCATTTCATAATCATTCTCAAAATGTTTTCTCTGTGGCATGAGATCTACCTGAAACTGCACCTCCCCTAATTCCTATTCCACTGAATTAATCCACACGGGTGCTACAGTAAGCTGCATGCTTGGCTTTGCTTCCGAAATCGGGATTTCGCATTTCCTGTCGCATAACATGGACTCTGCGATCGTAATGGTGGCGATGTATGAGGTGATTAGCATATTTTTAGACCGTTCCGAATGAGTCACCGTAATTTACATCAGAGGATGATTCACTGTGTGTTATGCGCCATGGTTTAGCTTTACTGCAGCAACGAGGAAATCCTGATAACAAAGCGGTTTACATTAATCATCATTCATCTCGGCCGTTCGAGGTTTCTCCTGGAATATTGTGGAGTACGTTTGGAAATTTGGTGCTCCAGTTAAATGTATAAAGAGAAGAGCTGTTTAAACAGGATTTGAGATTAGCTTATTTTTAAGTTTTACATCAACTCAAGTTTGCATCATATCATAATGTCGTATGATCACAGTTTATGATCAAACTCTTATACATTAGTTGTACTTATGCAACTGAAACATCATACAGTTCTGCCTCATACAGATGAAAAAGAACACAGCATGAGCGATAGATTTGTCTAAACGGCATCAAATGGTGGGGAAAAGTATGATCTTATTGAATTTCAATGCAGTGTGGTTGTTGGAACCAGACAGACTCCTTTAAATATTTCATAAAATCCTGATTTTCACACACAACTGTCTGTAGGGTTATGTAAAAAAAAAAAAAAACATCCACAAATCCTTTCGCGAAAAGGATTTTTTTGAGCTAAAATAAGCCTTCTTTACAACAACGATGAGCGGAAAAACATTTCACAAGATACAACATACAACATCTTGAAGCAGATGAGCCACAGCGGGTTCCTGATGGATTTTAATACAAATGTATTGTACATGAAATTTGCCCACTCTGCTGAATAATATGTTGAAATATTCTAATCAAAGCCACATTTCTACCGTGTTTCATCACAAACAAAATAAATTAGTTTTGTTTATTACCACGCTGCTTTCAGAAGGTCAAGCAGACCGTGGACTGTGTACAAAGCGTAACAGTGTGTAATTATTTATTCTTTTTCTTTAATATTGTTCGGCTTCTATTTTCATTACACGTTTTTCATAGATTTTTTTTTTATTGTTATACATGGATTGTAATTAAATGTTTTCAGAAAAAAAAATACACACACAATAATAAAACTGCTGGATTAAGGACCAATATCCAGGAACCTTTCCTGGTCTTTTCCTGGATTTGGTACAATCCTTGGTACTGAAATCCTGATTTAACACCTCGACCATGATTCTTGGTCATGTTCCTCAAGGCTTTCCAGTAGAACATCATCCAGAGCATCACACTGCCTCCACCACCTCTCCTTCTTCTTAGAGTTCACCCAGCTGTCATCTCTTCCCAAGGTAGGAGCCACAACTGCACCCTGAAACACCTTGCCATCCACATGATGGTAAAGAAGATGTGATTCATCAGACCAGGCCACCTTCCTACATTGTACAAGGTCCAGCTCCGATGTTCATGAGTCCAGTGTAGGAAATTCAAGTGGTGTACAGGGGTCTTGTTCTGTGTGTGGAGACTCCTTTTCAATCAGCACCAACCTATTTTTCTGAAGTAGGTCTTCTGTGACATCGAACCAGACATCTTTACTCCCTCCATGAGCATTGAGCACCTAGGAAGAACCCTGTCACTGGGTCACCTTCCTTGGATCCTTGGTCCTTTTTGTAGGTACTAACCGCTGAATACTGGATATACCACAACACTTACTGTTTGGAGACAATCTGACCCAGTCGTCGAGACGTTACAATCTGATGTTTGTTAAAGGCACTCAGATCCTTAAACTTGCCCATTTTTCCAGAATTCTTCTAGAACTGACTGTTCACTTGTTCATTAACATGTCCCACCCCTTTCTAACATGAGAATCACTTTATTCACATCACCTGTCCTAATGATATGGATGATGGTTGGTGCATAAATGCTGTATATTCGATGTACAACCTTATTACCAAGAACCGATATCGATTTGACACAAAACATCTAGAGATGCTCAGTCTCAGTTCCATTTTTCTACCTCCATTACACTTCCACACCGTTCTCTGCTGAGCTTTATTGTCCGTGATTTCGCTCGAATCAATCGGAACATCTCCGCGCGGAGAGTGAAGTGTGTATGATTGCATGTGGGTTCTAACCCAGTATTGATTTCGGCGAGAGGGAGCAAGATTGAGGACTTCACGGAGATATGTTGGTCTCATTGATGTCTTGATGGAAACGCACGTTTGGACAAGTGTCTTAACAACTAGCAGCATGCACACACACACACACACACACACACACACACACACACACGGGGGCAGTTTTATAAGGACGTGCACCCTTAGCTGGGATTTTTCCTCCTATTTGAGCCTTCATCATATTCCAGAGAACCCATTTTTTTTAAATGTTTATAAATGTATACAGAATCAATAACTTTGTGGAATAGGCCACTAAATCACCTGCATGTCAGATTATGCCTCCTCAGTCTAATGGTTTTAAATCATGACCAGGATTCATTTATTACTGCCGATTTTTGTCTGAGACAGCAAAACTGTTTCAAACTCCATCTATCTATTATCTGTTGATCTACTTAATAGATGGGAAATGATCATTTTCAAGTTCATTTCTCACAGCAAGCTTGCATACTTGTAATTACAGATTTGAAGAAAAGAACAAAACAAACGCACGGCTAAGCAAGCTAGTTGTGTTTTCAGTATATTCATACCAACACACATGCTGATAAATCTCTTGTATTATATAGAAACACTATACAGATAAAGGTTTGTGGACACCCGAGCATAAGATTGGTATATTTTTTTTAAATATCTCATTCCAAATTCAGTCTCCATATGCTGTTAATAAGCTCCACTCTTTTGGGAAAAAACTGAACTGAACACTGAATTTTGTAGAGATACATTCAGCTACAATGTTGCTAGTAAAGTCTTATTTAGGTGAGAAAGTGAGGAGGCCCAGGGTTCAGTCAGCGTTCACATTCATTCATCCCAATAGGGTTGGAGCCAGTGCTTGAATTGAGGGGGGCTGGGGGGAACATTAGGCATTAGGGACCCCACATGACAAGTAAAAAATACACTTAAGGGGGTCCCCAAGATTTTTTTAGTAAAAATATATATGAATTACACAACAACTGGGGAAAAAACTGAACTGAACACTGAATTTTGTGGAGATACATTCAGCTACAATGTTGCTAGTAAAGTCAGGTACTGATTTAGGTGAGAAAGTGAGGAGACCCAGGGTGCAGTCAGCGTTCACATTCATTCATCCCAATAGGGTTGGAGCCAGTGCTTGAATTGAGGGGGGCTGGGGGGAACATTAGGCATTAGGGACCCCACATGACAAGTAAAAAATACACTTAGGGGGGTCCCCAAGATTATTTTAGTAAAAAAAAAAATATGAATTACACAACAACTGGGGACCCCCCATAAGACTTGGCTCAATTCGAAACACTGGTTGGAGCTCTATAGCAGGAGATCTTCCACATCTTCGTTGGAAAACACCACCATGTCACTGGCTGGATGGACGGTTAGGAAGGGGAATATTAGTATGAAAGAAAGTGAATCTGTGGTTGTGTATTAAATCAAAATAAACAAAGGCTCATTAGAGGTTATGTCCACACGAATACGTTTTCATCAAAAAAAGCCAATTTTTTTCTTTTCTCTGATTTCTTCAGTCTACACTGAGACGGTGTTGTCAGTCAACGAAAACGTCGTTTTTTTGAAAACGCTTTCAAAATTGGATACATTTGTAAATAAACGCACGCGTAAATGACGTGGTTCGAAGCAACTCAAGGTTTGTGCGTGCACAGTACAGGGAAGTAAGCGTTTTCAGATGTTTCAGTGTGGATGAGCAACTTTTGGGAAACGATTGAAAACGAAAGCGTGGACACTGAGCCTTTTTTAGACGAAAGCGCCGTTTTTCAAATTTATCCGGATTAGCCATTAGGGTTGCACAAGCCAGTGCACTCTTAGTGCCGGTTCCAAGCCTGGATAAATGGGGAGGGTTGCGTTAGGAAGGGCATCCAGCGTAAAAACATGTGCCAAATCAAACATGCGGATCATGAATACGGATGATCCGCTGTGGCGACCCCTAATGGGAGAAGCCGAAAGAAATGAGTGTAGATGTACACGCAGAAATTCATTCACTGCGCTCTTTGTGTGCAAACCTTTTCTTTTCCAAAGTATTGAATTAGCAAAGTCATACTGTATTACTGTAGTGTGTAAGCTGTTGAGGGATCGTCATTGAAACCCTTTGACAGGTTAAAGTTCTGCAGGGCTTCGGGATGTGCTTGAGCATTATGACGTATTTGCATTTCGTGTGGATTGGTACTTTTTCCATGTAATGAGCCACTGACCTCGATAAGACCATTTCATTCTTTCCTTTAATTAGTTTCTAAATGTCAAGATACAGGCCTTTCTAGTGTGTTTCTCCGCTGCACTGGACGGACTGATTGTGTGAGCTGGACGTGGCAGGGATCCAACTCGCAAAACCACTGGTCAAACCCAGACTCCAGTTCAGAATTTGAATGGGGATGAAAGGAAAGCTCTTGAGCTCTTAGATTTGACAGCCTGCTCTCTCTCATCCTCACCAGAGCTTCTCCACACTGCATAATCTAATACCAGCCCAAACATTCCTGTGTCTTAGCAACTCCTAACAACAGTTCTATTTACTTGTGTTGCTTCTCAGCTCAACATCCACATCCACACATTCCCACTCGTTCCTTTACACATCATTTTATCAGCTATACTGTTAGGGTTATTTCTTATATTTAAAAATTATATTTATTATTTCAAGTAATTTTTCTAAATTGTTTTACTTTCCTTCTAGTATTAGGTATACTTCCAAATTCCACTAGGACATGTGTGGCCTTGTCACCCCAAGGAACCTTCTGGTAAAATAAAGCTTATATAAAATTTGATTAGGGAGCACCGAAGGAACCTTTTCAGCAAATTTGGGCCCAAATTCTATGTACGTTCTTTGTCATAACCTTTGAACCGTGTGTCCAAAAATAAAAAGCGACAAGTTTTCTGCTTTTCCATCTTTGATTTAGTAAAAGAAAAACTGTTTTTTTTTTTTTTTTTTTATAGTCCTGCCCAAATTTTGTCTGTACGAGGTGGTATCACAAGGTTCGAAACTAGTTCTGTAACACGCCAACAGATTTAAGCACAAGGCTGCACTCACAGTCACAGGGAGCACCAACCTTCATAAATCAGTGTGCCAAAAGACATATTCCTGTGTACATCGGGACGTATCAGGACGCGTGCCTTGTCACTGAACTCTCCTCACACGTACGTTTTTTTTGCCGGAAACAACATGATCTCACTTCAGCACCCACCATACTCGCCAGATTTGGCTCCTCCAGACTTCACCCTTTTCCCGAAGACGAAGCTCAAAGGTCACCGTTTTGACACTATTGCAGAGAACCAGATCGAATCGCAGAAGGTGCTTGACACGCTTTGAAAAGAAGACTTCCGGGACACGTTCCAGACTTGGCAGGAACACTGGGGGCGCTGTATTGCTGTGCAAGGGGACTATTTTGAAGGTGATAGTGTGTACACATGGATAAATAAAGTACTTTCTTGTACTTTCTTGTGGAGTATTCGCAACGGAAAAAGCGAAGCCACCAAACAGGACTTCTGGATGTATCTCAGCAATGACTTGAAGCACTGACACAAAATTCCGTAGGCATCTTCAGGACATTTACCTGGGGCTTGGCAACAGATTCTGTGACAGTGCTACTTTCTGGTCAAAACAATGACATGCTAAAATTACATACATCTCACTGCTATTTTTTTGCTGAATAGTCACCAGATTCGGCTTGCATCCTCCTGACACCTTTGCAAAGAAATGTTACCAAAGAAATTTTTATATTTATAGATGTTCTTCTGTGAAAGTGAATCCCAGTAGTCTATGAAAATGATCTTCAGGACTACGTGCTGAATTTACCCAGAAGTTTTCATGAGCAGAACAATTGTACTTTTTTTGAAGAAGATGAATGAGCTCAATTCACAGTTGCTTTCTCCTGTAATTCCCTGGAGTATGTTTATGTGAACAGAGTGTATTTCCTGTGGACCATTTTAGATTTGGGTAAATTTGGTGCTACTCCTCCTGAAATTATGTTCAATCAAAACTAGATTTGGGATATATCCAGACATCAGGCTTGTTCATCAGGTTTTAAGATTTACAAATGGTTTGCCAAGAACACCATACAGATGTTTCAGCCACAATGGTGCTAGTAAAGTCAGGTACTGATGTATGTGAGGTGAGGTGAGGAGGTTCCTAGGGTGCAGTCGGCATTCACATTCATCTATGTTCCATATGGTTGGAGCTTTATAGCAGGAGATCTTCCACGTTGTCCATGGGTTTGGCTTTATGCGCAGTGGTATTGTCATGCTAGAACAGGTTTGGGTCTTCTAGTTCAAGTGAAGGAAATTCTAGTGCATCCAGTGACATCTTGTGTATCTCAGTTGTGTGTCTCCAGTACTTTTGTCAATAAAGGGTATATAGTAAGCAGGAGCAAAAGCTGAAGTACCAAGGTATGCGTGAGACAAGTACAAGCGAAACCAATTACAAAAAAAGGCTTCCTTCATCTTGACCTGCCAATGTGTTGGGTTTTTTTGTGCTGACACGAGGAACTCTTGCTGCAAATTGTTTCCATTGCGCTGAAACGTCTTATTTAAAAGTAAGTCGTGCAGAAATTACACACAAATAAAGCAGTAAAATCTGTTTTACAGCACAATCAAAGGAACTCCTCCAGGCTAGATGTATCTGCACACACACACACACACACACACACACACACATTCACAGGTTATTATCTAAACTCAGGAGTTGGGTCAATATTGAGTTATGTGAGGCGTTAATATTCAGTCTGATATGAGCGATATGAATGTATCAGGACTCCGTAATTGCACTGGGGTCTTACACAAGCTTTTAATAAACACTGTCGGATCTGAGAGAACGTAGCAGATGTTTGTGAAGTGACAGTAAACGCATCAGAAAGGAAGCTAGTCATGACGGGAAGGGGAACGTTTTTTAACACCGCTTGACTTTTTATTATAAGACAGTAGGAATGTGTGTGTGTGTTAACAGGAAGTGCTTCATTAGGTCCACAGTCGTGATAATAGTAACGCTAATGATTACAGGATTTGGGTTTATTTCCCTGCACACCATAATGCATTCCACACATGTACACACACACACACACACACACACACACACACACACACACACACACAGCTTCCATATCGCCTTGTAATTTTTGCAACTTTACGACCAAATTCTCGAAAAAAAAAATGCGGAAAAAGTTTTTCGACTCGACGCTGTCGAAGTTTTTTCCACGTTTTCCTCTTGTTATAGGATCTTCAGGAGCTGCCAGAAGAAGCATGAGGAGGCAATGACAAAGCTCACGAGTAGGAGAGGACGGAATGAGGGAATTGATGAAATGAGACATAAGAGAGACAAATGATCTTCTCACCTAAGCTGAGAGACACTCCGGTGTCTTGAAATAAACATGAGGAGACTCATATACACTGCCAACCAAAAAGTCATTTTTTTAGACTTTTATCATTTAAAATACTTAAATTGTAACCATAAAATATCTCCTTTAACTTATATGTATATACGTTATATGGACGAAAGAACACCTGACATTCTCGTTAAGTTGGAGGCACGCAATTTGCTTTGGACGTCTTTGGATGCTGTAGCATAAATCTTTCCTCCATTTGAAGAGACCCAAATCTGTATCAGCATGACAAACTGCTGTGCACAAAACCAGCTCCAAAAAGATCTGCTTTCCATTGGATGAAGTGGAAGATTTCTTGCTGTTGAGCTCAGAATGCTGACTGCACCCCAGGCCTCCTCACCTCACCTACATCAGCACCTGACTTTACTAACACTCTTGTACCTGAATGAGTCTCCACAAACCTCCACAAAATCTACTGGAAATCTTCTCAGAAGAGTGGGGGGATTATTATAACAGCAGATGTGGAATGGGATGTTCAAAAAGAAGCACAGCAATTTTATGCTCAGGTGTCCACAAATAACGAGAGCAGCGGGTCTCTTTAGCTTTCGGCAGTGTGTTTACTCTCGCACAGTCACGCTCTTCTCATCCTCCTCCTCCTCCTGTGTGACATCAAATCAACGAGTGGATGATATTCATTTAAACATTGTCCTCCTCATCATCATCATCATTATTATAATTATCACAATGCTCCTGAGAGCATTGGAGCCATAATTCAGCCTCGTACAGTATGGAAATGTACAACGTCTCAGGGTTTGGAATGTCTGTCAGTCTGCTTATGTGTGTATGAAATGTGTGAAACTTGTGTAACCCCCAGCACTTCCCTTTTCTCCTGCAGATACACTCAATTGCCTCGCTGCCCAGGAGAATTCTGATTATTTGCGGTCAAGACTACAGACCACGGAAAGAGCCTTTCAGAGGGAAGCAGGATTTCCAGGTGAGGATGATCGCAAACGGCTGGAAGGGAAACAGGGTCAGGGGTGGAAGTGGATGGGGAAATATTAAAGGGGTGAGTTGGGGGTGGGGAGGAGATCGTGGTAGGTGTGTGTGTGTGTGTGTGTGTGTGTGTGTGTGTATACATATACTGTAGTGTTGTAAAACGTCATATTCACGTAGCAGCAGTGGTGCTGCGAGAACAAGCTCGAGAAACAGTTTAGCGAGGAGAAATCGATCTACATAGGGAATATTGGTCACAAACTGTTGGTCACTTTCTAAATAATAAACCTATAGCGCATGTACTAATAATAATATATGAGTAATCACATTTTTACTGATGCAAATATGTTAAAAACTATGCAAATTCTTGTATCCAATGCACAATTTTTTAAATCATCGCATCATTGCATCATTAACTTTGACTTTTTTTATGCAAATCTCTGAATCTTACTATATATATATATATACACACACACACATTTATACATACACGTATATACGTATGTCATTAGGGTTGCACAAGTGTATGTCATTTATACATACACGTATATACGTATATATATATATATGTCATTACAGTAGTATAAATGCTGCGTTTCCCTCAGTGCACTCTGGAGACTGTGTCTATTACACTTGCATGTATTTCATCTGACTAATATCCTGTTTTGAGGCCTTTTCCCCATGGCATTCAGTACTCGGCTGCTTCAATATCAGCAGTTTTCACTCAGACACCCCCCACATACTGATACACACACACACACACACACACACACACATACACACACACACACACACACAAAATGAAATGTAGTGATGGCATTTGGTATTTTGGCTTTCTTAAATTGTAATTTGCATGAATCCCTCTGTCAGCGATCATCAAGGACAAGTAGAGTATCTCTCTCTCTCTCACACACACACACACACACACACACACACACACACACACACATACACATTTAACTATCCTTGACATATTTATTAATCCCCACACCTTAGTTGAGGTAAAGAAAGAAAGAAAGAAAGAAAGAAAGAGCCACAGGGACATTTATCTTTCCATTTGGTGACATGTTCAAAGTGTTACGGTCACATGACTAACCAAAATAGACATACAGAAAAAATAAAATGAGAACGAGACAGAAGGAGCGATTTCCTGTCAGTGACAAGTATGGAGGATATTATTTTTTTGAGTGTGTGTGTGTGTGTGTGTGTGTGTGTGTGTGTGTGTTTATGGGCGTGGTCCTCCAAAGGCACATGAAGAACAGCTGATAGATGGATGACGGTCTCGGTCTCTCCGTTTTTTCCCCCCGCTGTAGGGGCGATCCAGAAAGCTCAGATTTGTCATGTTCTCTTTTCCCCCTCCTTCTCTCTCCACGTCTCAGTCGTCTCAGTCGTCTCAGTCTCTTTCCTGCTCAGCATATAAGAATGCGAGTGTCTCCCCGAGGCAGGATCCAGACGCACTGCAGTTTACAACCATCTATAATTCATCGGTACAGTGACGCCTAAAACAAGCCTACCGAGATCATAGCACACGTTTTGTGTTCCGATAGATTTCTTTGATTTTTATTTCCGTCATTTCATTAGAAGTATTTGCCGGGAATAACTGAATGTCAGAACTAAGGGCTTGGCACGGATGCGGCATTAGGTAAAGCAGATGGCAGGTTGAGAAAGGAGAAGTTCAAATACGAGAAGAACGTGTTAATGAAGCGTTATAGGTTCTCATACCACCTTCTAATCCCTCACCAGCAGATGCCGAGTTAAAGGTCAGCCTCTCCTCCCTACAGCGCAGAAAACTCAACACCGTGATTAATAAACCATGAGACTATAACACAGATGTCCTTAAGATATTTGCTCCTCTGGCAGATGCAGATGTGTACAGCGGTCAAGCACGAGGTTTTGTTTTGTTTTTGGGGAATGATTCCAACAACCCCAGGCAACTTCATGCACAAACTCATCTGCAATAACTCTGAAAAAAAAAAATTTTTTCCCATCACTATTCATAAGTCGTGTTTTTCGGCTCCCAGGTTTCAGCAGATGTCTGGTATTGTATAAAAAAGACTTCGTTCAACTTTCTATACACGAAACTCACAAAGAAAGCCGCAGGTTTCATTTCGACTTTCACTCGAATGCGAAGTAAGATTTGGTCACACTCACCTTCAGCACTTCACCGTCTGAATAAGAGTGATATACAGAACGATAATAAAATGTTTGATAGACATCATTTCTTTCTTTCTTTCTTTCGGCTTTTCCCATTAGGGGTCGCCACAGCGGATCATCCGCATGTTTGATTTGGCACATGTTTTTACGCTGGATGCCCTTCCTAACGCAACCCTCCCCATTTATCCGGGCTTGGGACCGGCACTAACGCTTGTGCAACCCTAATGGCTGGGGTTGGTTCCCTGACCGGGGATCGAACCCGGGCCGCAGCGTTGAGAGCGCCGCATCCTAACCACTAGACCACCAGGGAACCACCTTGATAGACATAATATTCCTAACATATTGAGCCATATTTAAAGTTTTGCCTTGAGAAACGACTGACCAAGCTTCTGAAACTCCTTTTCACTGCAAACGAGTGAACGATTCGTTCCTTTTAACGAGTCTTTAATGTGACTCAGAGGAACGAGTCATCTTAAAGAACGATTCGTTCATTTTTTTACCGGACGCGCATGAGAAAAGCGTCGCAAAAATATCCGTAGGTTATGTACAGAAAACAGAATTAAGTTCATCTCATTAGTCCTCTGGTCTGAGTTGTTCGTTCTTTCATAACATTACTGTGTCTAATTTCAGACCAAAAAAAAACTCAATCTATTGCATTGTGTAGCATCTACGAGAGTCATTTGACAAAAGAACGAACGACTCGGACCAAAGTACTTTCATTATTTGAACTATAGTTAAAGTGTGTGTGTGTAGACGTGTTGGGGGGTCTCTGCGTTATTGAAAATGTAACATTTTATTTTATTTCTGATTATAGAAATGTAATAAAAAAAAAAAAAAAAAAAGATTCGTTCAACTTAATGAACACGATTCAAAGAACCGAGTCACTAAAATGATCCGATCTTCCCATCACTACTGCAAACACTTGCGAGTCATGTGCTGTCACGGTGCGTCAGCACCAGGAAAGTAGTTAAGGGTGTGAATTCTTTCGGCAATTGAGAACACAGAGAGGTTTTTGTATGTGAGTGTGTGTGTGTGTGTGTGTGTGTGTGTGTGTGTGTGTGTGTGTGTGTGTGTGTGTGTGT
>JAAIIK010000196.1:844579-882538 GCA_014706435.1 Silurus glanis | reverse complement strand
ACTTCCTAACATTTGGTCCTTCGAGCCGGATGGGAAACTTCCTAACAGAAAGTAAGGAGGCCTGAGGTGCAGTCAACGTTCACATTCATCCCAATAGGGTTGGAGCTTTGTAGCAGAGATCCTCTACATCTTCCAACCCATTAAAAGCAGATGTTCATGGAGCTGGAACAGGTTTGGGTCTCCTAGTTCAAGTGAAGGGAGAATTGTGTGTCTTCGAGAAGAACCACGCATGGCTGGAAAAGTCGGGTGTTCCAATTTTTCCAACTTTTGGGCATACCATGTTCCTCCAACACTCGAATTTTTAAACATGACATATGGACAAAGGCACTGTACAGGTACCTTTCAAATGAATTGCTACCAACATTTATTTTTGTATCCATCTCTCTCTCTCTCTCTCTCTCTCTCTCTCTCTCGCTCTCTCTCTCTCTCTCTCTCTCTTTATCTGCTGATTAGCGGTCTGTGCCAAAAAGCTGGGCTGAAGGCTGAAAGCCTTTAATTTAATAGAAATGTCTCTCGTCATCTCTACTTAATACATGTGTCCTAATGGAGAAATAGGAAAAAAAAAAAGGGGGGGGGGGGGATGGCAGAATTTCACCCTGTTGCTTTGTAGCTGTAGTTGGCAACAAAATCCATCCTGAGATCCTGACTTTCAGAACGTCCGACCAACAAACAACAGCATGAACATATGGCTGGAAATTCTGTGCTTAAACACCCGAGACCTTACCGCAGTGATCTGTCTTCGTGTCCTTGTCCATGTGCTTCTTCGAATGATAAAGTATTAGCAACTGGACAGTGATTGGTGATTGTATAAGTATTATCGACTGGACAGCAGCCAATCTACCACCTTTACCCAATTTATATCTCTCACACTCTCTGTCTCACACACGTATACACACACACATATGATTGGTTCACTGGCAAAACACCAAGCACAGATTGATTGAGTGAGACAATGCTTATTTTTCACTGATATTTATATACCATTAACCACCAGCCGTAATCTGTGCACAGTAACTCATCCAATGCACATGAACAAGTTTGTTATTAATTGACCGGGCATTTATGGTACTCGTTCACATTTACGCTTACGGCATTTGGCAGACGCCGAGAGCGATTTATCATCTCATTTATACAACTTAGCAATTGAAGGTTAAGGGTCTTGCTTAAGGGAGGAACAGTGCCAGTTTGGTGTGGTTTAGATATGAACTCACAACCTGCTGATCATTTTTGACCACTTTTATTCGTGGTTATTACATTTAGAAGAGCCTTTATTTTGTCACATGTACATTACAGCACATTGAAATTCTTGCTTTCGGATATCCCAGCGATTTTTAGGAAGCTATGATACAGCCCCCCTGGAGCACTGATTGACGGTTAAAGGCTTTGCTCAAATGCCAACTTGGCAATACCACCAACCTTTCGATGAAAGCCTTAACCATTTAGCACTGGACAGCACCAGGATTATATTGCCATCTTAAAGCTTTCAGAGCCTTAGATCCTTAGCGCAGGTTGCACTCTGGACGAGTCCATGTAGGTTTACTGATTTACTCATTTCCTACTCTTGTGATCCATAATAAATGCTTAGTGCCCCAGGTGCAAATGTCCTTGTGTGCAAGTGTCCATGGTGCCAAACGAGAGACTGGTGTCCAGCCAGGTTGTGTTCCTGTCTCACACTCAGTGTAGCTATTATTTGATATTCAAGAAGAAATAACTAATGATCAAATGAATAGGCATGAGTCCATAAATTAATCATTAAATCTGGCAGATGCTGTAACCCAAGGCTGGGGCTAAAGCGTGCCTTGGAAGGGTGCACACATCCTGCACTAATATATATATATATATTCTTTGTGCACTTACTCAACAGTTAATGCACATTTTCGACTGCCTGAGACTTTACATTTATCTGCTGTACAATTATCCACTTATATATTACATGCTGTACATATATTTGCACATTTATCTGCATTTGCCAATTTGCATAATTGCTACTATTTGCACTTCTGGTAGCTAAACAGCATTGTACTGTAGAATGACAATATCTATCTATCTATCTATCTGTCTGTCTGTCTGTCTGTCTGTCTGTCTGTCTGTCGAAAATTTTCCTTTACTTAAACTAGGAGACCCAAACCTGTTGTAGACACCTGAGCAGAAGACATCCATGTGCACAAAGCCAGCTCCATGAAGATTTGCTTTCCATGGGTTGGAAGATATAGAGGATCTCCTGCTATAGATCTCCAACCCTATTGGAAGGAATGTGGACGCTGACTGAACCCTGGCCTCCTCACCTTCTCATCTACATCAGTACCTGACCATACTAACACCATTGGAGCTGAATGAGTACAAATCTCTACAAAATCTAGTGGAACATCTAACCAGAAGAGTAACAGCACATGGGCACTAAATGTGGACTAGATTCACCTACCAATCTGCTCAGGTCTCTACAACCTTTGGTCCACATATTGTACCATGAAATATTTGTATTTAATGGACATTTTCCAGTGAAACTGTAATTTAGTTGAACACTTGGTGTAATCGGTCTGAGAAGAGAATCCTACACTCAGTCCTGCACTGAAGAAGCATCGCTGACACAAATCCCCACTCTGATGTGACATACAGCACTCAGGCATGGGATTGTGAGGTAGGCATCACCCAGGGCTCATCACACTCTCCAACACAACAGCTTTTTAACAGGATTACTCCTCCTCTTTGTGGCAAAGTGGGAACGAGAGAGGGGGGGGAGAGAGAATAAGAAAACACATCCACGTTCACGTTCTATCTATTATTAATCTACAACATCTATCCTTTACAAGATTACCTGGAATTATTTTTACGCCCATTAATTAACTTTAAACCCCAGCTCAAAAAAAAAATCTAATTAAAAAAAAATAAAGAGGAGGATTGATGTTCTCGTCTAGCCAGCCTGCCTGCAACAACGGTGAAGTTAATGTTTATTAATGTATACGCGCCAATACTTTGATTACGCCAGTCGCGTTCCACAGAGAGAAAAGAAACCACGTCTGGCTGTCCATCAACGCAGACATGTGTCCCTCTCGGTGCGTTCTCTCAGGCCATGGACAGTTTGACAAGTGTGTAACATCGAGGCTGACAGCTTAATGCTGGAAAACCGAGATACCAATTCAAAGCTAGTCAATTACAGCAGCTTAGAATAAGACTAGGGAGAGGAAAAAAAAGAGAGCAGGGCAATTCTGAAGAGGTTTAGCGTTCCTCCTGGGCTCTACGCTTGATAGATGAACTCTAACATCAACATCTTTCTGAACTGCCAGCTTTCAGCTTGTGTGCCAAATGGGATGATATAAATTATGTAAATGTAAGAATTGTAGAGGGAATAAATGGTTAGTATATGGTGTGTATAATTGATGCGGAAGGAAAAAAAAAAAAAGGTGGATTCGCTTTGGGGCTGTATAATAATTGGACATGTGGCTTGGGAACTGCTGAAAGCCGACATCAGATGAAGAAAATCGAAAGATTTCCACTGCCGATTTGCATCCTCATGGCCTTTCAACCAAAAACGTAAAAAAAAAACCCTGAGGTAGTTTGGTATCATCATTAAGGATAGTGATGTTTGATTTGCTGCTGTTTTCCTGGGCCGTTTTTTTTTTTTTTTTGTTTGTTTAGATTTATGCTTTAAATATTTGTCATTTGTAAAAAATTCGACTAATATTTAAGATTTAATTAAATTAGTAAATAGATAATAAATAGACTAAGATTAAATTAAATTAGATTAGATTTACAATTAGCAAAATTACAATTTATTTAATATAAATAAATAAATTAATTAATTAATAAATAAATAATTTAAAAATATACGCTGCTCCCTTTACTAAATATTCAACTATTTATTAACACTTATGGCTGTATATTGTTTAGTATACTCTTAATGTAAAAGACAACATCGGTCTATATTACATTTGCAAAAGTATTGGGACAACTGACTTTTCCAGCCATATGTGCCTCTTCCCATTGTTATGACGCATTTGGAGGCACACAGCATGAAATTGTGCCTTCTCTTGAACAAGGAGACCCAAACGTGTTCCAGCATGACAATGCCCCTGTACACAAAGCCAGCTCCATGATGTGGAAGATCTCCTGCTATTGAACTCTAACCCTACTGGGATATTCGTGGCTTCTCACTTTCTCACGTACATCATTACCTAACTTTACTAAGACTCTTGTAGCTAAAAGAATCTCCACAAATCTCTACAAAATCTAGTGGAACATTTTTCTGAGCCCTATAACATTAGACCAATGAAATTTCCGAACGGAAACGAAAAAACGCACTTCACCTGTGTTCTGAGCTGCACGGCATCGGGAGAAAAGATTCCACCGGGTGATTTTTAAACGCACGAAGATGCCCAAAGATAAACTCCCGAGAGAAAAGTTGTGAAAGGAAAGAGGAAGACAGTGAACAATGACTTTAGTAGGCTACTGTTTAGATACAAGCCGTTGTAACGTGTTGAGTCTGGGTCATGGCATAGCTCGCTAACTCCAGTTGCAACAGACAGGTTTCCAAAACTCGTGCTTTTTTATTTTTCTTGGCAACAGTGTTACGGGTTAGTCAAAGAAACTTAGAAATGAGCATCAGAAAATAATAAGGGCATATTCCTCGGTCTTGCACACATGCAGTAATACCGGAAAAATGCGGCGGCAACCTATTCCCAAAATGCCGCTCTGCTCTTAAAGGAGCCACAACATTTTTCACCCGTTACACCGTGTAACAGACACTGTCTTTCGTTAAAGCCTGTGTAAAGTTCATTAGTTTCAGTGTAGACACCTGTGGCTTATAGACAGGTGCGGCTTATTTATGTCCAAAATAAAAATCTTTGTCAAATTCAGTGGGTGCGGCTTATATATGGGTGTGCTTTATAGTCCGGAAATTACGGTAAGTGATTTTATAAGTACTGTGTTTCTGGTTAGGATTAAATGTTGAGTCTGATGCCAACAGTACACTACAATTCCAAAAGTCTGCGGACACCTGGTCATAAGTTTGGTATGTGCTTTTTGAGCATCGCATTCCACATTTAGTCCCAATCTGCACGTATAATTCCTTCCACTCTTCTGAGAAGATGTTCCACTAGATTTTGTGCTCATTCAGACACAAGGGTGTGAGTAAAGTCAGGTATTGCAGAGGGTAAGGTGAGGAGGCCTGGGGTGCATTCAGCATTCATATTCATCCCAATAGGGTTCGGAGCTCTATAGCAGGAGATCTTCCGCATCCTCCACCCCATATGTATGTGATGCATATCTTTATGGAGCTGGCTTTGTGCACAGGGGCATTGTCTCATGCTGGAACAGGTTTGGGTCTCCTAGTTCAAGGAAAGAGGAAATAATCATCATCATCATCACCACCATTAAATAAATAGATAAATAAATAGATAAATACATAAATAAACTGAAGAAGGACAGAGTGAACAAAAGGGAAGGTTGAAAACAATGAGGTGGAACAATTCCAAAAAGCTAATGCTTTATCTTTTCCCTGCTCTCGCCCTTTCATCCGCACTGTTTTCCTTTTCCCCCATTTGCTCTATCTGCCACAATCTTAATGAGCACCGCAGCCCTCCATCTAACAGCAACGCCAGGCGATACATCACCAAGAGATAGGAAGGAGGGTTAGGAGAGGGGCGACGTGAACAGAACGCAGTTCAGCACGTCGCTTTCATAGCACGCACGCACACACACACACACACACACACACACACACGCACACAATCATACCATACAGAGAATTTACTGAGTACAATTTCCCTACAAGGGCAAGGAAAAGAAACACCACTTCTCTTTCATCCATTCTTTTCTCATTTGTCATCACTGCCTTTTCCACAGCGTGTACCGGACGAGAAAGAGTGTGATTATTCACACATTTGCCTACAAAAGGTTCAATGTGTGTATGTTAAAAAGTAAGACTAAAATGCTGGATGAGGAGAACTGACCATCTGACCATCTTTCCGATTATTTGCAGATTGATTCTCATATTCAGAGACTCAAAAAATTATTCTTATTACAATAAACACTGTACAAGATTATTAATAAATATATAATTAGTTGTCTTCTGATAGTTGGGAAAAATGAAATGTTTTACATCAATTTGTTGACAGAAGAAATTTACATATCGAAATGTCCAAATATTGGTTTAATATTATGTATGGTTTATTATTAAGCAAAAATTAGACAAAAATATTTCTTCTTGCTAATAAGCCTTTAGTGGCAGGTCAAAGATTTTTTTTATTTTAACACACACACACACACACACACACACACACACACGGTATATAAATTCTTATTCTTAATACTCAGGAGTATTCTGGCTGGTCCACCCCGCTGAACTTTGTGCGGTTTTATAACCTGGACCGCAGTGCCACTCCTGGCCTCTCTGTCCTCCTTTAGCCGTGTTTAAACAAATACACACTAGGCAGGGACTGGATAGTCTGGCGTGATTGGACACTCGTTCCCAAAGCGTTTTGATGCAGCTCGAGTTCCTGAAAGGGAATGTCTCTAGGTTACGTGTGTAACCCTAGTTCCCTGAGGGAACGAGACTCTGTGTCTCTATGCCACACCTCTGGCATCTCTGCAGCGCTTCCTTCTCCTTTACAGAAGCTGGCGCTGCCTCACTTCATGTGCGTTTTATACTTCCTGGTCGTGATGTCACCCTGCCAGTGATGGCCAGCATCGAATTTTTGACTGATTATACACATTATTTCAGAGCGTGAACAAACGGGCGCAGCATCTCGTTCCCTCAGGAAACTAGGGTTACATACGTAACCTAGAGATGTTTCTCATGGTCTGAGAGTCCTTCAGGTGCCTTTAGGCAAACTCCAGGTGGGCTGTCATGTGCCTTTTACTGAGGAGTGGCTTCTGTCTGGCCACTCTACCATACAGGCCTGATTGGTGGAATGCTGCAGAGATGGTTGTTCTTCTGGAAGATTCTTGAGCGCTTTCAGAGTCACCATCAGGTTCTTGGTCACCTCCCTGACTAAGCCCCTTCTCCGACGATCGCTCAGTTTAGCCGGACGGTCCGCTCTAGGAAGAGTGATGCAGAAATGTTTCTGTACCCTTCCCCAGATCTGTGCCTCGATACAATCCTGTCACAGAGGTCTACAGACAATTCTTTAGAGATCATGGCTTGGTTTGTGCTCTGACATGTGGGACCTCATATAGACAGCTGTGTGTCATTCCAAATCATGTCCAGTCAACTGAATTTACCACAAGTGGACTCCAATCAAGTTGTAGATACATCTCAAGGATGATCAGTGGAAAAAGGATGCACCTGAGCTCAGTTCTGGGTGTCATGGCAAAGGCTGTGAATACTTATGTACATGTGATATTTTTATTTTTTTTATTTTTAATAAATTTGCAAAGATTTTAAACAAACTTTTTTACATTGGTATTATGGGTATTGAAAAAGACTAACATAAAATGTGGAAAAATTGAAGCTCTGTGAATACTTTCTGGATGCACTGTATATTAATTAGACTTCAGATAAGGGCCGATTGTACAGCCTAAGCCTGAGACTAAGTAAGAAGCTGATCGGAAAGTCAGTGGTTCAAACCCCGGTATCGCCAGTTGCCACTCTTAGGCCCTTATGCAAGGCCCTTAACCCTCTGTGCTCCAGGGGCGCAGTATCATGTCTGACCCTGCGCTCTGACCACAGCTTCCAAGCATGCTTGGAAATGCGAAGAAAGAATTTTACTGTGCTGTGTATATATATAAGACAAGTAAAGGCTGTTCTATTCTTTTTCTATACTTCTAAACTTCTGATCATTATGGAGTGAAGGCTGTGGATCAGAGTGAGGACGTTCTCAGGCAGTGGCTCCTGCAACGAACGTCAAGCAGACACACAAACAGCTTCTCTAACTGCGATCTGCATTCGACATTGAACCTGACAAGCTCGATGAAATATTTTTGTATAAACAATAGCACGGCGGTCCTCCTGCGCTCTGACCTTTTCAAACACAGCGACAGAGAAGCAGCGCCGGTTGGAGTGAAATGTTTATGCCGCTGCCTTCCTGCCTCCAGGAGCTCCCTGCAAATTAGGGCAACATTTGCAAAGTGCCTAGTTTTTTCCCCCCACTGATAATATTACATTCCTCAAAGTATTACATTTTCATAAACGAGAGAATGTCAGCTTGCTTTGCAAATAGTAGCAATTTTTAGGAAAGATCCATCTCAAAGAGTAAAAAAGAGTGTACATTATTATTATTATTATTTATTTATTAGCCTTACAGCACTCTCTATTGCAGGTTTGAAACTGGAAAAACAACAAACACGCATACAAATATGATAGAAAGAGAGAAACGGAATATTCCTTTTCTTATTGCCATCCATTATATTGATGTCCAGCAGCAGCAGCAGCAGCAGGACAGCCTTATATAAAACAGGCCATAGATTAGGCTATAATAGCTTGTGCCTTAGAGGTGTTTACACACCCACCCACACACACACACACACACACACACACACACAATCACACATGTAAACATCTATTCTTTCCCCTATTAACTAGCAGCTGTTGCTTCACCTATATTTGTTGTTTCTATAACAAAAAGCTTGGACCATCAGTAGATCATATAAACAATCATACTAACAAACTGATCACCAATTGATTTGTGCAAACATACACACCTTAAACATCTGTATATTTGTTTACATGTCTGTGTGATTCTATTATAGGGAAGCAAAAGATCTCATGCACTTTGCTCCGTTAACAGAAAAATTGTGCATATGATTGTGCGTGTGTGTGTTTCATTGTCTGTGGTGATGACAACATTATCTGTGGTAATACAACATTTGGCAGGCTGCTATGATTTTCCAATGATACATTGGAAAAATGTTTGTGGACACCTGAGCTGGGCGTCCAATTCCACAATTAGTCTCCATTTCCTGTTATAATGAGCTTCACCCTTTTTTTTTTGTAAAGACACAAGAGTGGTATTAAAGTCAGGTACAGGAGGCCTGGGGTGCATTCAGCATTCACATTCATCCCAATAGGGTTGGAGCGCTATAGCAGGAGATCTTCCACATCTTTCAACAAATGGAAAGTAGATCATGCTGCAACAGGTTTGAGTCTCTTTGTTCAAGTGAAGGTAAAATATTATGTGTTGCTCCAACTTTGTAATAACAGTTTGGAGGAAGAGCCCCCTATGGGTTGAAAAGTCCCAATATGTTTGTCCGTATAATATAGTGATTTTAACAATGATTTTCTTGATTTCAATTTGTTTAACTGAGTGAAAAATGAAGAAAAGGATACACACTTTTGTGCAGATAAAGGTCAAGAGAGTCAGTATATATTTGTGTATATCAAACATTAGAATGTGGAAACGTGTGTGAACTCCGTAGCATAATTGTTGGTGCTGGATTTTCTGGTTTCAGTGTTTCAGAAACAACCGGACAGCTGCAGACTGGGACAAAAATCACCTGGTCGTTTTTACAGTCTGTCTATTCTTGTGAGTCCCTACTCATGATGGCTTCAGATTTCTGTTCTTGGCAAACAGGAGACAAACTTGATGTAGTTTTAGTTGTTGTAGCTCATCTATTTGTGCATGTTGAGATGCTTTTCTGCTTACCGTGGTTGTAAATAGTGATTATTTAAGTACATGTGAAAAAATTAGGACATCCCCATTAAATATTCAGTTTTTGATTAAGAAATGCTCGCATCAATGTCTAATTTAGTTTTTATTTTTCTCTGGAAAAGAAAGTGATTTAATGGCAGGTAAACAACACAATTTAACCTTGTTTTACTAATTAAACGAAAGATATCAACAAAAATGTGTATTCTAACTGAGGAACAAGTTAATAGACTTTTTTTTACCCCCTTTGACTGAAATAACTTCAACAAGATGCTTCTTGTATCCATCCGTCCCTGACATTGGTCTGAGAAAGTTTTCCTCACTCTTCAACGCAAAATTCTTTCAGCTGTGAGATGTTT
Organism: Silurus glanis; assembly: GCA_014706435.1. Classification (NCBI taxonomy): domain Eukaryota; kingdom Metazoa; phylum Chordata; class Actinopteri; order Siluriformes; family Siluridae; genus Silurus; species Silurus glanis. Next base: position 872,598 of record JAAIIK010000196.1, on the reverse strand, counting down.
GAGTGGTTTCCTGCATGTGCAGCTCGTTTCAAGTCACCCGACAGCATCTCAACAGAATTAAGATCTGGGCTTTGACTCTGTCATTCCAGGACTCTTCATTTCTTAGATGTCAGCCAGGTCAGCTTGGTGGATTCACTGGTATGTTTTGGGTCATTGTCATGTTGCAGAGTCCAGTTCCGCTTAGCTTTAATTTTTATACAGATGGTGTCAGATGTTCAAGCACCCTCTGATACATGGTAAAATTCATGGTGGATTCTATGATGGTGAGCTGGCCAGGTCCTGCTGCAGCAAAGCATCTCCAAACCAGGACACTTCCAACCTCATGCTTCACAGTTGGTATGAGGTTCTTTTCCTAAAATGTTGTATTTGGTTTACGCCAAACATGTCCTCTGTTCCAGTGTCCAAATAATTACATTTTAGACTCATCTGTCCAAAGAACATTATTCCCGAAGTCCTGGCCTTGGTCTACATTTTCTCAGGCAAACTTCATTCTGGCCTTTATGTTTTTCTTAGAGAGCAAAGGTTCTCTTTCAGGAACTCGAGCTTCGTTGAAACGCTTTGGGAATGCATCCGCATTGTTGACGCTCTGAATCACGTGTGTAATCCGGCCAACGGCAGGGTGACGTCACGACCAGGGAGCTACAAAATGCGCATACATTCGAGCCGACACTAGTTTGTGTTTGTTTAGGTAAGCGATTTGTGTGTAAATCTGTGCATGCATGAGCGTTAAAAGCAAGCAGAACTTCAGACTGTGTGTTCCTCCTTGCCCACGGCTATACCCTCCCTCCAGATACACGAGGAAGGGTATAGCCTGTATGCGGCCCGCCTATTCACCCCACATCTCACTGTATGCGAACATGGTGGGGATGAAAAAGTGCAGCTATGGGACGATGCCACAGGTGGAAAAGATACTAGCTGGCTATCTCTCCCTGGGTGTAGCGTTGTCCCTTAAATCCCCGGTATTGCCCACTAAGCCGTTGCGAGCCACTTTGGCTTTGGTGGGCAAGGCTTACACGGCAGCAGGTCAGGCTGCGGGTTGCCTCCACACGATAGGTGTGTTGCAGGCATACCAGGCTCACCTGCTGCAGGAGAGAGAACTCCAGTACAGAGAACCACCTTTTCTTAGGCGTGGTGTGGGACTCAAACGTTATGCGGGCACAGCTGTCTCCCGCTCGGATCGAAGCTATCCTCACGACAGTCAAGAGAGTGAAAGAAGGTCAGTCACTCACTGTGAAGCAGTTACAGAGGCTGCTGGGACTCATGGCAGCAGCATCCAGTGTGATTCCACTGGGTCTCCTGCACATGAGACCCCTCCAGTGGTGGCTCCGAATCAGAGGGTTCTCCTTCAAGGGTAATCCACTCCGCACTATCAAGATCTCGCAGCAAGCCCTTTGAGTCTTAGATATGTGGAAAGAGCCTGTGTTCCTGTCTTAAAGCCCCATCTTGGGGGCTCCTTGTCATCGCAAAATGTTAACGACGGATGCATCCCTCACGGGGTGGGGAGCGGTCATGAGTGGCTGCTCCGCTCAAGGTTGGTGGAACAAGCTCCATCTCACATGGCACATAAACTGGCTGGAGATGCTGGCCGTGTTTCTGGCTCTGAAGCACTTCCTCCCAGACCTGAGGGACCGACATGTGCTGGTCCGTACGGACAACACATTGGTGGTCTTTCACATCAACCATGGGCTGGCACGGCAGATCCTCCTGTGGTCCCAGGGAAAACTGATCTTTTTGAGAGCTGTTTACATCCCGGGACACTTAAATCAAAGAGCAGACACCCTTTCGAGGCAAGGGCAGAGGCCCAGGGAATGGAAGCTCCACCCCAAGGTGGTGGAGCATATATGGTGGATGTTTTACAGAGCACAGGTGGATCTGTTTGCAACTCAAGAGACATTGTACTGTCCCCTCTGGTTCTACCTCACTCACCCAGCCCCGCTATGGTACAGACGTGGCTGAGGCTACGGATGTATGCCTATCCTATCACGCGTTGCTGCGGGAGTTCTGAAGAGGAGTTCCAGAAGAGGGTTGGGGACCTACAGGCTCTTTCCATGGCCCCATCTCTCCTGGAGTTTACCCCTGGCATGGCCAGTGTTTTCCTTTACCACAAAGGAAATGTGGCATCCTTTACCTTTAACACTTGGTAAAGGTAAACCAAATACAACATTTTAGGAAAAGAACCTCATCCTTTACCACTTAGGTATGTACCTAAGGTGCCCGTGGTTACGAATGTAACCCTGGTTCCCTGAGGGAATTAGACGCTGCTGTTTTGAATCTCCTCCACTTGTAGACTATTTTACGGACAGTGGAATGGCTGATTTCAAACTCTTTTGAGATCTTTTTAAATCCCTCACCAGATTCATAAGCTGCTACATTCTTCTTTCTGAAGGTCTCAGACAGCTCTTTCAATCTCCCCATGGTGTTCACTCTCACTTAAACAGTCACGAGCACACCAAACTAAATGTCTGAGGTTTAAATAGGGCAAGCCTCTTTCAGAAAGCTGAGTAAAGATGCTCTAATCAAAGTACCTGATGTGATATACCTGTGTGGATGTCCTAATCTATTCTTTACCAGAAATTGTTTTTTAATTAAAGTATTTTTTTTTTGTTGTAATTGTTTAGTTATATTACTTGAGTCTCTCAGTATCATTCAAATTGATATTAAATATCCAAATATGTTTAAAAAATACGCAGGCTTTTCATACGGTGTCCTAATTTTTCACATGACTGTACTGTATATCCCTCCATACATCTTAAATCAATCTGGATTTTGTTCCTCTGATCCTCTTTTGTCAGTAAGACTTTTCTGCCCACAGAACTGTTGCAGTTATTGTTTTTTGTCACCATTCTATGTGAAAATCCCAGCTTCTGAAATAGTCAAATACTCAATCTGGCACCAACTCCCATTCCAACACACACTTTTTCTTTATTATGATGTTTGATACAATATCTGGCATTTTTTATCTATGTTAGGATGTTGTGCTGCTCTCAAACGATCAGCCGAACAGATCAGTTTTTCTCCCTAAATCCTGAATAAGATGAATAATAAATAACATTCTTAACATGAATATACTGTGAGGCATTTAGGGTAAAATTCATTGCAGCTCTTTTATGAGAAAACACACACATTTTTTGTGTGGGCGAGACTGCAAACAGGGTATACCAGGGGTTCTGCCACTGTCTTTGGTGCCCTGCTGAGAAGAACGAGCATCTCCATCTGTCAGCACTTACATCCTGAACACAAAAACAAATGAGAGATTAGAGACCAGTGCAGCCATGTGCATGGAACAATTCCTCCAGAGAATTCTGTACTCCACATTTACACCAGCAGGCAACAAGTCACTCATTTGCATGTAATTTGTCTCTTGTGGCTGGTATTGTCTCCTGGTCTGTCATGTGCACTTTTTTTAATCCTCATGAGAAATGGTAGCAGCCAAAATGTAAAGCCTTTCGCCCACAAATCACATTATGTACAAAAAATGTGTTGAGGTCTGATTTACATGAGTCATGTCAGGCGTTTAGATACTAGCTAGAAATAAAACACTATGTTCTTCCAAGTGTTCATTTATTTAGTATATGCAGGTCATTTATGAGAATAAAAGAAAACCAATTGAATATATGGATTAAATCAGTGGTCCCCCAATTTATTAATTTTTTTGTGAGGGCCACGTAATTTCTCTTTTCTTTACATTTACATTTGCGGCATTTAGCGGACGCCCTTTTCCAGAGCGACGTACAAAAGTGCTTTGAGTCTCTAGCAATGAATAAATCTACACTGGTACGCTAGATTACAAACTTAATATAAATCAGACTATAACTCTTGATTTTTTTAAAAAGCAAACTTGGAAAGTGCTAATTTAAGTGTTTCAGGAAGAGGTACGCCCCATTCTTTAATGGGGCGGCTCGGTCTGTAACGGAAAATGACAGTTGGAGTGACTACCATTATTATTGTGGAGATTTTAGTATGATTTTAAAGGTATTTATTTTGCCTCCTAATGCTAGATTTGTTTATTATTTAGTTCTGCATCGTGCAGACAAATAAGCGTTACTTTATGCAATATTTCGCCTAATAAAAGAGCATTATAACTATCAAAATGACAATTTTTCAGATTCATTGCTTTTTAAATCAAAACATTTATGCATATGCATATGGTTGGTGGGTGAATTTGACAAAATAATCAGGCTATGTTAATAACTATTGTTCGACCAATAGTGGATTTCAGCGATTTCGACCAATAGTGGATTGTGCTTTTAACACTCTGTGTAAAATAGTACTTCATTTCAAACACAAAAATAAAACAGTACTGAATTAGGAAATGTGCTAAATCTAGATAGATAGATAGATAGATAGATAGATAGATAGATAGATAGATAGATGGATGTGTGGACATTTTTGAGAAGTATATGGTTTTATGGCTATGGCATTGAAAAAAATGTGCAGACACTGTTGTAATGTAACAACAAGTAGAAGATTATAATTTTATGGAATTAAAAAATGTGCAAACAAGTCCACTAAATATACACACACACACACACACAGTATTTATTTATTTATATATATATATATATATATATATATATATATATATATATATATATATATATGAAATATTAGGCAGAATGTACAGTAAGGTATATATAGATACTCATAAATAGAATAGTGCAGATGTATGTAATATAATTTTATATATATATATATATATATATATATATATATATATATATATATTAGTAAATTAAATTTTATAATTAATCAATTAGAAATCTAATATAGGGGACGCCTCAACTAAAGTGACCAACATTCATTCACCATATGATTAGTCCATAGAATGATGTTAATCATATGTTTTACCAGGTTATGTCTATAATCACAGCACTAAAAACAGAATTAGGAAACAAGAAAAAGATATACTTGGAAAACAAGACAGGTTTGATACACCAGAACAGAAATATAGAGTTTCGTCCTAGTTTTCTCTAATAACAACTAAAATGACTTCAGGCTGGTGCTTTTACAGCGATCCAAATAGGGAGAGTCACATTACTGCAATTACCAGGGATTTTGAGTCACTTATTCCGAAAGGCATAAGAAAACAAACTTATTTTTTTTATCATTAGACTAAACCATGTGAGCAGCTCTTCTTCTGGCTGATGTTTAAAACTGGTGTGATTTGATTTAATCCTAATAATTCGTAGTTCGTCGTGTGGCAAAAATGCCATTCCCTGGTCAGACAAGATCACATTCAGTGTTGCACCCCAGGGAATAGCACAGAAGAGTGACTCTCTTGCATTGCCTAGTCCACTAAAACTTAAATACTTAGCAATGTGCATCTCCATAACTCAGGCAGATGCGATTCACGTCTTTATGCATAGCCAATGATACGATATATTAAAAGATGTAGCTGTGAATGTGATGCGATTCACGCCTGTCACGATGCAGTGCGATCCGATTTCGATTCGATTCAACACAATGCGATTCAATGGACAAAGATATGATGCTCTGCAATTCAATATGGTGCAAATAGATTATTCCTTTGCTTCAGACAGACAGCAAATCATCAATTTACTTGAGTGCATTCTGATTTCTAACACATAATATAGCCAACCCTTTCACTAACAGACCTTTGCAGTGCAAAAAAAAAAAAAAAAAGAAATAAAACCAGATGTTCTTTTCCTGTTCTGTTTCCAGGAAGTTACAGCTCTACCTCTGCCACATTAATCTGTATTCTGTGTGACTCTCAGGACACGCCTCGGTCTCCGTAGTGTTGTAATAGGTAGCACAGGTGATGAGAGAACGTGCTCGAGAAACAGTTTAGCGAGGAGAAATCAATCTACATAGAGAATATTGGTCACAATTATTGGTCACTTTCTAAATAGTAAAAGTATAGCGCATCTGATATTTGAATTTGAATTTGATTTGAATTTGAAAACGATTTTTTTTGCTGATGCCCCAATGTAAATCGGTGAATCTAACCATCCCTAATGTCCATTCTAATATCCCAAAGAGCTTCATTTTGAAGGGGACCTTGATAAATGCAAAGATGATCAATGCAGCTTTTTAAGGTTTAAGGCTTATTCACCAGCTGACATTCTCAACACACCATCTGCAAACATCTCTGGCCAAAAGAAACAGACTTTGCAATGGTTTAGTGTTTTATCATGCCCTCAATGCCCAACCATGGGATTATAATGAGCTGCATGGAACAACAGCTCCCTACAGCTTTGCAGTACCAAAAAGTAGGTCACCTGTTCCTTGGTTTGGGGTTTCTGTATCCCTCGAGACTTTAATACCTGAAAAATATGGGTAGGGCAGTGTAAATACTTTGGATAGATAATTTGACTATTGATTACTCTCAGCGGTCAGGCTTGGTGAACATACACATCTCACGTCTGTTCAAAGGGGGAAGTCCTAATGGAGAAGACACACCGAGTCATTATGAGCTGTAGATGTGAGCCAGAGCTGCACACATCCAAAATCAGCATCAGGATCCATCATTTTTAACATTTATCTTAAACCTATACACTCAAATAAGTGTGAGCCTGGGGCGATTAATATTTATTAACACAGGCACCAGGTTGATATGTGTTTATATCCCTGGGCACGCACATCATCTTCACCGATCTTCAAGCATTTTGAGACATTTTTGATTCACTAAAGACTAATGCATTTTCCCTCACTATGGTATGCCATTTCTTGGAGCTCAATCAGGCAAGCCGTGTGGAATGTCAAGGTTTAGAATCAACATTCCAAATCCTTGAATGAACAATGATTCAGGAAATACTTGGCGCTAACATTCTCGTGCACACGGCATGTTCCTTCAAGGATGAGAGAAATGAAGCAAATGGGAAGCTTTAGACAGACATGGGAGGAAAGGAAGTGTGGAAATCAGGTCTTCTGTCTCCGGTCAGAGTCACAAGATGGACATCTCCAGTACCACCAGCTTGATGGCCAGCTCCTCCGCGATCACCCACCAGCAAAGGGGCTCTGTGAGCTGCAGCTACTAAAACATTGCTGATGTTCCTCTGCTGGTTCCTCTGCCAGATGACCAGGTGCAGGATTGCCCTATTTACACTCAGACACTTCAGTTGGGTCCATTCATCTTCAGGCTTTTTCCATGCAGCTGCCACACACTTGAAAAGCTAAAGGCAGAACTCGGAATCATCAGTTGCCCGTGTTTATTTTTACCATGCTTTTCAGTGCACAGAAAAGTGACAAACTTCCAGAAACGGCACTGTCATAAGCTTGTAGCTTTTGGATCATTATCAGCTCAATGGCCATCTAAATATAGTAACAGGCGCATTCTGATTACGATATTCTTAGCTATGAGCTACATATGAGTATGAAGATGAGTATGAGTTTTTTTAATGAATTCATTATATTTAAAACAAAGTCTTTTTTATTAAACCGAATTATTAGTAGTGATGAGAAGATCAGATCATTTTATTTTATGAATCTCATTCATCAAAATGAACGAATCTTTTTTTGAGTCATTTAGTTCATTTTGTTTCTTTGATCAGAAATAAAATAAAATGTTGCATTATTAATAAGCAGATTCCCCAACATGTCTACATACACCAACTTTGACTACTGTTCCAATTATATATAATTATATATAAAATTGTAAAGTGTCTATGGGAGTCACATGATAAAAGAACAAATGACTCAGAGTCGAGAGATGAACCATTCAATTCTTTTTCCTGTACATAACCTACAGAGATGTTGCGATGCTTTGCTGATGAGTGTCCAGACAAAAAAGTCTTTGTCTTGCAAATCATTCTTCTGAGTCAAATTAAAGACTTATTAAAAATGAACGAATCCCTCTTTATAACGACTCGTTCTGCTGAGTCACATTAAAGACCCGTTTAAAATGAACGAATCGTTCATGAAGAACCCATCACTAAATATTAACAGCTCAGTGATGGACACATTACTGCAAACTGCTTCTAGCAACCATCATCATTATGGATTCAATATTATGTGGTACCATCTACAACAGTCTCACCATCTCATAGCAAATCTTTAGTCTGTCTATGTGTGGCTATTCTAAAATTCCTGATTTTCAGGTGACAAGAAATCCAAACTGAAGTTGGGTCAAATGATGGATTGGGTTACGTCGGATTACAGAATCACTGATGCACAAGATGGAACTTAAAGTCCATCCAGAGTTACTGTGTAAACAGAAATCTTATGTACTTCTATCTGCATGTGGTTTAACAGGGGCTTCTGTGTTGTTAGAAATAAGTAGAAAAAGCATTCAACATCCTTCAAACTTCTAATGTTAATAAGCTTGTGGCTGTGCTGAAACATGCAATTGCTGGCTAATGGCATAACACTTAAAGCTAATTTACATTTATGGCATGTAGCAGACATCGACTTACTACTGAGCTGTTGAGGGTTAAGGGCCTTGCTCAGGGGCCCAGCTTGGTGGTGCTGGGATTTGAACTCCTGACCTTCCTGTCCAAAGTCTAATCGCTTAAACACTGAGTTTGTCAATAATTTTCACCAATAATTTACCCAGAGGTATTGTGGTAGTCAAGACCACCTAAACCGAAACCAGGTCAAGACGGAGTCCAGAGTGTATAGAGACCAAGATAAAACTGAGGTACATGTTCGGACCTGAACCAGATAAACCTTGAAAGACTTAAGCTAGCAGAGCTACCTTAATTCCAACATTTTCCTGAAAATAGTATGATCAGGAATGTCAAAAACTGCTCTAAGGTCAAGTGACACAATCAAGGAGACATAATCCCTAATTAAAGACCAGTGGTTGGTAAATTACTACTTTAGGCCATGTCTACACTGAGACGTTTTTGTTTTGAAAACGGATATTTTTTCTCTCTTTCTGGTCTTCCGTCCACATCGAGACGGCGTTGTCAGTCAAAGAAAATTTTGCTTTTAGAAAACGCTTCACAAAGTGGATACATTTGAAAAAGAGAAATGGATGATCAACTTTTGGGAAATTAAAAAATTTGGGATTAAAAATGAAAGTGTAGCCTTAATCAGCGGCAGGATCCGGACTGATACATGTCATAAAACTTATTTCTATCTGAGCATGAGCACAACTGCTAGGCTACAAGCTTTATTTTAATCATCTTACAACTAAAGTGATGGTTTTCTTGCTTGTCTTTTTGTTTTTTTGAAACAAAGTTTTTCGGTTTCATAATAATCATATTGATTTTTTTTAATGCTAGATTAATATGACTACATGACTATAATATTTAAATTTGCCTATTTGAATGTCAATTTTTTTTCAATGGCAAATTAAGTAAAAAAGATCCGTTGTCTACTATAGTGTGACCTTTAAAAAGCTTCAATACATGACAGAGTACTTAAAATAAAACTTCACAGCGATGTCAGGCGCAATCATCTCTAACTCAGCTTCACTACAATGCTTTTTTTTCCTTCTGCACTTTTCAGCCGCTTGTTCGTTCCTTACGTTTAGATTGTCTGCTCCATGCCGAGCTCTTATTGGCTCAGTATTGCAACAGCTGAATAAATTAGGCCATGTTTCATGTAAATGAGATGCATATGAGGGTAAATTGGGCTGTGCTATGTGCATATGACATGTAAATAAGGGGCTAATAGTGTGTGTGTGTGCGTCTGCGTGCGCGCGCGCGCGCGTGTGTGTGTGTGTGTGTGTGTGTGTGTGTGTGTGTGTGTGTGTGTGTTTTGCCCTCAAACTACAAACTGACAATAGCAGCTGGGAAGATGTCAAATCCTACTGCTTGCTGTCACACAGAATCACACAGAACTGCTATGCTGTGGCATACAGGAACACACACACACACACACGTACAACATGCACACACACATACAGACAGCTCCCTGACTGCACACGCTTATTTCCAGAGCTATCTGAGCAACTCTCATCAGCTCCTCATTAACCTTCTAGCAAAATGCTCAAATCTCAAAAACCTGCCCACACACAGAGACACAAACTTTAAAAATTCTATTATCGACACAGCTGTACAATCATCTTGAATATTTGACCATCATATATAAGATGGACAGCTTCATCCATTTCGATAAAATTTTGCAAACAGGTCATTTTTAAACAATGGATTCTGCAGCACTGGTTTCCGTTTGTACATCTGTTCACATCTGCAGCGAATACCATGATGTTGATTACAGGTGTATGGTGGTTAAGAAGTGCAAAACAAATGAACAAATTAGAAAACAAATTAACTAATTAGCAAAACAAATGAACAAATCAGAAAACAAAGTAACAAATTCAAAACACTAACAAATCCAAAAACAAATGAACAAATCTGAAAACAAACAAACAAATCTGAAAAAAAAAAATGTACAAATCCAAAAACAAATGAACAAATGCAAAAACTAACTAATAAATCGGGAATCAAAATAGAAAATCCGAAAACACATTAACAAATCAGAGAACAAAATAATAAATCAGACAATAATTAACAAATCCAAAAACAAATGACCAATCCATAAACAAGCAAATCAGAAAACAAACAAACAATTTCAAATACAAATAAACAAATCCGAAATAACTAAATTAAAAACACAACAATTCAGACAAACTGTTAAAGGTGGGTATAGAATGCGAATGGAATACTTACCACTCATTGGACGAGACATCTGTCAGATAGACAGGAAGTACAACAGGCTGTGGCAGGAAAAGTGTAAAAACTGCAATAAAAGTGGAAAAGTTGCCCTATTGGAAAAAATGGTTTAAAGTAAACTCAGAATTCCACACATACAAGAAACAAAGTTATAAAATTTATAAGAAGAGACTATTACCCACTTCCTGTTTATCCTGAATGACAGATCTTGAGTCGTCCAATAAGCGTTAAGTATTTTATTCACAAATTATACCTACCTTTTCTGGTTTGTCTAAATTTGGTTGTGTTTTTCGGATTTGTTCATTTGTTTTGCACCGTTTGGCCAATTTCAAGCCAGTCAACACTAACAAACACTCAGTCAAACCCTGTAAATATATAATGCTGGCTTCCCTGATGTTCAGAGCCTCCGGTATCATATTGTATCATATTGTGTGCTCACTATGCTTATGTATTCTCTCATGAAATATTTGTGTGCTGGAATGATCAGCTATGAGAAAGATTCTCCTCTGTAGTCCGGCCGAGTCGGGAATGAAGGATCCTGCTCCGTCTATTTTTGGTTTCTTTTTGAACCCGTACAAATCACCTGATATCAGAGGCAGTGGCTGCTGTTCCCATCCTGGCAATGCTTCCAGCCCTCCAGTGCCTCGAGTGCATCTGGATTTACTTTCTAATAATGGAACTATATACGGTTGGTAATAAGGCCTTGGCAGAGGAGCACTCGGCTCCCTGTTGAAATTATTGAATGAAGGTCAAAGTGGCAATATACAGGCTACATTGTACATGTCAAGTGCAATTTCTTTCTTTGGATATGTGTATATTTGTCTGGAGAAGTTCTATATGTATATAATAAATCTATTTATGTGCACGCAGAACAAACTAATCACGGCTGCTGAGCTTTTTATATGCTGGGAATCCACATAGCTAGTAAATTAAAGCAAGGAAATTAACATATCAGTAAAACAAGGTAATTACGAGGTGGTATCAAAAGGTTTGTTTATAAGAAACTTTATTTATCTACATTTACACACTATCTCTTTCAAAATAGTCCCCTTGCACAGCAATACAGCGCTCCCAGCGTTCCTATCGAAATCTTCTTTTCGAATTGCCTTCTGAGATTCGTGCTGGATCTCAGCAATAGTGTCAAAATGGTGTCGTTAAGGCGTTCCGTGATGGGCGCTGTCCATGCAACCTGTGGTCCTGAACGATTGTAGCAGACCGTTGATATTAATTACAAATTTAAATCCATCCTCAAAGTTCTTGGGTTGTTTAGGAACTTCATGGATCTTTTAGGCTGTTCATGCGGAACTATCCTCACACAGAGTGGTCTCCAAACGAAGAGAACTCCATCCAGAGGTAGAACGTCGGGACGAATCAGGCAAATAAGCTCTATTTTTATGGGAAGGCTTTTCACTAGATTTTGAGTGTGACTGTTGGGATTAGTGATCAAGACTGCTAGTGAGATCAGACACTAATGTAGGCGAGGAGGTCTGGGGTTTAGTTGACGTTCCAGTTCATTCCAAAGGTGTTCACTGGGGTTGAGGAGGATAGGGCTTTGCGCAAGACGCTCGAGTTCTTCCACGCTATCCTAAACATACACCTTCATGGTAATAGCTGTTTTGAAAAAGATCATTTCATGCAGTTTAGGAATTTTTTGTTCCAGTGAACCAAAGTTAATGCAAAGCAGACCTACAGTAAAAATGCATGAATCAGACAGGAATATAAAAAACAAATAAGTAGAGAAAAAGAGAGAGAACAAATCAATAGATGTGGCTCAGCTGTGCTATGACTGTCAATACCCCTTTTCTTTTATTTCCAAATGTCTCCCTTCCTGTACAGAGTCACACCAAACCTCTCCTCCACCTGCTCCATACAGGCCCTGGAGCTCCAGCTCATCATAGAGGACTGTTTTTTTTTTTGTCATTTTGCAGCATATGTTTCACTGCTTCAAAGCTCTTTACCAGTGTCAGCGGAATATCTTTTATTTCAGCAAATGAATGTGTTGTGTAATATTGTATATTTCTCGTGGAAACGTATTTATGTCAGGTATATTTGCAGCATTACTTTTCGGCACAGGGCTTCTCTATTCTTCTTTAGCTCCATGTGCATTCATTCAATTATCTTCAGTAAGGGATTTATGCTGGTCAGGGTTACGGTGGATCCAGAAAATAATCCTGTGAGTGTGAGGCAGTAATGCACCTTGAGCACACCCAAATCGATTGCAGAGCACCATACACATACACACACAAACACACACACATACATTCCAGGGGTAAATTAGAGTCCCCAATCCACTTTGTGGGAAGAAACCAGAAAATACAGAGGAAGTACAAATGGAAAAGGAAAGAGCATTTGAACATAAAGTTGCCTGATATCAGGATCAAACCACGAATTCTGGAGCTACACTATATGGACAAAAGTATTGGAACACCTTACTTTTCCAGCCATATGTGGTTCTGGTCTATTTCACAAATCTCAAGGCACACAATTGTATCAGGAAAAAGAAATTTTCCCCGCACTTGAACTAGGAGACCAACACCTGTTCCAGCATGACACAAAGTGCACAAAGCAAACTCCATGAAGTTATGCGTTGGGATGGATTGGAAGATCTAATAATATTGAACCCTGATGAACACCTTTGGGATGAATTATTTCGCTTACTGCACCCCAGTCCTCCTCACCTCATCTACATCAGTACCTGACTTTACTAACACCCTTGTGTATGGATAAGCACAAATGTCCACAAGCACACTCTAAAAGTCAGTGGAACATCTTCCCAAAAGAGTGGAGAGGTTACGGTTGATGGCCAAAGCGGACTCTTTGCTTACATTTTCTAGTCGATCGGGGAGAATATTTATGATGAATGGTGTCAAAATTTGCAGAAGGTTGCAGAAGTAAACCAAGCATGGATGCATGGTCCTGAACAGGGTCCAAAAATGATAGATTCATCTGTAGCTATGAGATCAGGAAGCCTGTGACCCTGCTAGGTGAACAACTAACTGAAATACACAATATGGGCAAAGGTTTCGGGACGCCCGACTTTTTCAGTCATATGTGGCTCTTTCTCAGACTTTTGGCACAGAGTTGGAGACACACAATTGTTTCTGATGTCTTTAGATGGAGCATGATATTTTCCTTTCACTTGAACTAGGAGACCCAAATTTATTCCAGCATGACAATGCTCCTCTGCACAAAGCCAGCTCGATGAAGATCTGCTTTCCATGGGTTGGAGTGGGAGATCTTTACTTCTACACTCTTTTGGCTGAATGAATCTTCATAAAAATTGAGCAAAACATCTTCTCAGAAGAGTGGAGGTTATTAGAAGAGCAAATGGGGATTAAATGTGGAATGGAATGTTCAAAAAGAGGCACGTAGCAATCTTGTGCTCTGGTGTCCACAAACTTTTTCCATATAGTGCAAGTCTTCTTTTGTTTGGTTAGTAATGAATTGATTTTTGACTAAATTGGGAATCAGCAATGATTGATAGATTTTCTTATTTGTTTTGCTTTAGAATCCTTTTTGAGACTAATATATTTTTATTATTTATTATATATATTGAAATATATACACAATATCATTTTGCTTGGATTGAAAATTGTGCTATATAGTTTGTAGGCGTATGTAAATTTGAAATATGTGCTGTAAATACACAGAGGAAAAATAAGGTTACTCATTACAGTTTTACATAACAAAACCTGACTCAATGTGAGACAGACCGACAGACAGACAGACAGACAGACAGACAGACAGACAGGCAGGCAGGCAGACAGACAGGCAGGCAAGCAGACAGACACACAGGCAACATGGTCTTCAACAGATGAATAATATCCATGTGGCAGAATTCCACTGCTCGTGAAGAGAATAAAAAAGAACGATAGAGAAAGAAATAGTGGAGTTTGGGGAAGTTCAGTCATTGGCGCATCCCCGAGGGCAGATGCAATTTTCAGCTCTAGTGAGCCAACTCGCGAAACAGTTAAAGTCCAAAAGGCCAACAAAACCGGCCTCTCTGCTTGGAGAGCCATCCATCCAGTCATTCACTTATATCAACTTGAGCTACAATTTGCACAAGGAATCAGAGAACCATATTAACAGTGACAAAGAGGAATGCAAATACAGTACAGGACTGCAGAGTATCTATAAAATAAATGTGTGTGGGGACAAAAAAAAAAAAGAAGTGATGGTCATTTTCCTCCAAATGCTCACATGTAAGCTGGAATGTGAGCCCGGGGTGAGATCGCAGGAGGAAAATGGCCTCTGTATCTAATGTTGTGTTATGCCTACCCTGCCTAGGGCTTGTGCAAACTGTGACACACAATCGCACACTGACAGCAAACAGAGAACACAGCTGGTTGCCTGCATAGTAAATCCATAAACGACGTCTGCTCACAATATCATCTTGCACCACACGAGCCTTCGGGTTAGATAGAGGGATAGAGAGCGCTATAGGAGACAAACCGTTTCCAAAGTTCCCTAGTGGATTCAAAACAAATTAAATGACTGAAAGCTTCATATATAACATCTTTATTGAATAACTTTGCAAAAACTCCTCATCTAGAGTCATATTTCCAGCTATAAAAATGTTATTGTTCTTTTTTTAAGAATAAAATACTCTGCAAAAGCAGATTGGGTACGATTCTTATGATCACGATTATTTCTCTTCATTTTGTACTTAGTTTCTGGAGCTTAAAATGATTTGAACTGCAAATGCATTGAGCTTAATTACTATCAGAGACCTCATTTGAGATCTTGTATCTTTTAAGACTTGACATATGCCAGCTGTAATAACTGGTTTTGAGGTTGGCCAGTAAAAAAAATAATAATCAATTGTAGGACTTGTTCAGTAGTATAAAGCTATTTACAACCTAATAACAAATTCTAAGACTCTGCAGTACGAAGTCAGCGCACTCTTTCCAAACATTATCCAGGATAGTTATTATTTTTATGACTTTTTACTAAGTTGTTCTGTAGTTTGATTTCAATTTCTCATGTTGAATATCTTTGTGTTCAGTAATTGACAAAATACATTCAATAATGTTTTATGTTGCAATAAGTACAGTTTAAGCATTTTGAGAAGCAGTAAGTAATGATTTCACTTTGCTTTTGCATCATAACTACTGTGTGCTACAAGACAGTCTTCATTTGGATAAATAATTGTTGACAATACGCATGCATGCGTGATCTTGAACTGATTAAAAAAAAGAATTAACAAGCTAGTTTTAAGTTAACTATATTAACTACTTGGAAAAAGTGTTTTAAAGCTTATTTTAAGACATTTGGTCTTTCCAGAAGCCTAGATATGTTTTCTTATCTCAAGAAATCTTACCAAATGTAATGATCTTACTGCCCTGGCAGATCATTTGACTTGCTTCTGGTTTGTATCCTCTTAAATCAGCCATTTATTTCTTATATTTGGATGCATATTTCTTTGCAATGTTGTGCACTCTTACTTTGTTATGTCTGATTTTATATCATCTGCATTCATGCAGCTCAGATCACTGTTCAGTTTAAAATAACACCTATTTGGGAACAGCTTGAGGAGCCTCCTGTAGAACACAGGGAGAACATGTGAACACACAGTCAGTGCAGGAAAAATAAATCTTAAATAATATTTATAGAATTTCCACTTATATATAAACCTCCAAACTTTCTCTAGTCTGAAAACCCAAAATGACACCTACCAAATTGCAGTGGCATTTGGTACCTGGGCCTTCAGCGAGGACTTACCCAACCTAATCCACCTCTTAATACCACCACTATCACGTCGCAATTATAGAAACCATCAATACAATACAAAAACGCAATATAACAACGCGTCATTACAGAGAGAGAGGCATTTCACATATGGAGGGTGAAAACCATTTTACTAAAGCAAGAAACCCAGTTAAGACTCCAAACCTCTACACTACACAACCACAACTGTGCCACCTACATCATCTGGAGCAGTTCAGAATCAATATTTGTCTAATAACATGACAAAAATATAAAAAATTTAAATAAAATACAACCTACTCACCAGAGATGCATACTCGTAATTTGCACCGCTCCTCAGACGCTGTAATCCAGTGGTACCGCTCGTATTCACTGGTCTGGAAGTGGTGAACAAACCCTCTTCCGGGTTGAGACAAGCTAGCTAGCTTCGGGGTTGGCCGACCTCTTCATGATCTCTAGCTTTTTTTTTTTAGAAAATGTATATTTAAATATGCACGAGACCAAATCAATTTCTCTTCCTCCATATGCATAAAAAAGTCTAACTCAGATGTATTAATGTGTGCAGTGTTATAGACGTGTTTTGCCAGTCAAACTTGTCTGTAACAGTTTCCCTCTGACCAACCAATCAGAGGACTGAAAAATGCTGACGCTATTCTGGGCCAGCTAGCTGGCCCTGTGAGGCGAATTTGAAATCTGATTGGATAAAGAAACAGAGCTATTTCTTAAGGAGACTATCGTAAAAGAGCCAGCAGTACAGACTTTGAAGGCCCTGGGCAGATTAGATTGACATGGCAGCACATAGAGACTGAAATCTGACAAAAAATCTAACATACACGTATTGGAAGCAGTGCAGCCGAGAGAAACGCTACAAAATGAAGAGAATAAACTGTTGGGAATAACTTAACACAATTTTATGGAACAAATATTAGAATTTAGGTTGTAAATGTAGGTCAGTGCTTCTGATAGTGTTGAGGCCAGCAGAGAAGGATTTGCTGGCCCTGACAGCCCACCACTGCCAAATTGTAAATCGGTCCCACTCACAATTCGCAGCTGCAACAGTCACAGTTAAATTCAGTTCAGCTCTCACAAGTCACCATTACATTCAGCAGCCACAAGTTGCATTAAAACAACTGTGACAACATTTCAACATTTGTCTTGGAGATAAATATTGTAATAAAGAACACACTGGAAACCGAACGACTTGATTATGCTCATATGTTCTCTTAGAACTGAACTGAATATAGCTATCTATATCTGTATACCAGATTGTGTGTAGATCTCCAAAGATAACAGAGAACATTTCTCCAGCAGGACTATTAGCAAACTTTGTCTCCTTAATTATAACGAATGGTCAATTACTGATCACATCTACTTTATTTCCTAAATACTGAGTTGGGTATTCTTCTTAAAGATCTTTTAGCTTATGTACAGAGGCCTGTTCTGGTACTGCAGAGGTGCAAATGTAAATGTCTGTGCAATTAATTATTATCTATAGAAACTGCAAAGAAAATCCACTCGTAGGCATTTTAAATTGTTTTATTTAACCAGTCGAGTGAAGGGAAAAATGATGTATATAACACGATTGAAATGTAACAAGTAAGAAGTTAAATTGCAGTTCTTTTTAATATTTTTTATTTCCTGCTGCTTTACCTTCTCTTAATAGTTTTATAAAGTGTTTAATCAGATTTCCTCAGGTTGTTAAGCAGGAATTAAATTCTAATCCTATGTTTTGAGGTATTTACAAAATATGGACAAAAGTCTGTGGGCAGGATTGGTACACTATATTGCCAAAAGTTTGCTCATAAGTATGCTATGTGATATTTGGACATCCCATTCCACATTAAGTCTTTATTTGCTGTTTATAATAAGCTCCATTCTTCTAGGAAGATGTCACATGGGATTTTGTGGAGATTTGTGGAGATGTAGGTGAGGTTAGGAGGCCTGGGGTGCAGTCAGCATTCACATTTATCCCAAAGATGTTCAATAGAGTTGGAGATCTACAGGAGATCTTCTACTCCAAACGGCGGCTTGCTCAAGGAAGAGTCCTGGTGGTTCCAAACCATCACTGCAGAAATGTTTCTGTACCCTTACCGAGATTTGTGTAATGATACAATCCTGTCTCTGAGGTCTCCAGACAATTGCTTAGACTTCATGGCTTGGTTTGCGCTCTGAAACCTGTTACCTGTGGGACCTTTTATAGACAGGTGTGTGCCTCTCCAAATCATGTCTAATCAACAGAATTTACCACAAGTGGACTCCAATCAAGTTGTATTAAATTTTACATTTTGTAATGGCAAAGGCTGTGAATACTTATGTACGTGATTTTTTTTTTTTTTTAGTTTTTTTGTTTTTGATAAATTTGCAAAGATTTCAAATAAACTTCTTTCACATTGTAATTATAGGGTATTGTTTGTAAAACTTTTAGAAAAATAATGAATTGAATCCATTTTGGAAAAAGACTGTAGCATAAAAAAATTTGGGAAAAGTGAAGTGTTGTGAATACTTTCTGGAGGCACTGTATATGTATATGTATCCTGAATAAACATATTCCATGCTGCAACATTCTCCAGTCCACTTGCTACGCAAACCAATTATGAATAATTGGTATTTTCATCACAGCAGTGTGTGTAAAGACTTATAGCAGCACAGGTAATTGCTTGTGATGTAGCAACCAACAAAACCCATGTAATAAAATACATGGATTTTCCTCTGGGGGTTTACAATAACCTGGTGCAGAAGTTTGCACACCTCCTAACTTATACTTTCATAAAACACAATCTGCTCACAATGCAGCACTCAGCTGTTTTTATTGGCTCTCAAGCATGTCTTGATTTGGCAATTTTGTTCAATTGTTCCCTGCAAAAGTGATCCAGAATAAATGGCAAGCGTCTCTGATGTGCACAGGCCTCTTTAAATCATATCGCTAGTTTTGGATTTGATTTGGCTAGGGAATGCTGCCTAAATCCAGAAATTAGAGTCTTGTTTCATATTTTGACTTGGATTTGTTCTTTTCTATTGGTGATCATGATCATGGTGAAAGGAGGACTTGTTCTGTCTAACAGAAGGCCTGCAGGTTTTATAACAAAATATGTTGGTATTTGGAGCTATTCATGTTATTATTTATATTAATATATTTTGAATACAGCTCTAATCCCTGGTTCCCAATAAGAGTATTACTCTTGACCTTTGTCAGTCTTAGAGGGATGTCCTGGTCTTGTTGTTACTTTTCTTTTCCACTTGTTGATGATGGTCTTTACAGAGTTTCATGGCACATCATTTGGACATTCTTTTGAACCACTCTTCTAAACAATGCTTTGTAAGCACTTTGCAGAACATGCCATTCGGATGAAATCAAGAAGAATCAAGATGAAGATATCATGTTCAGATTCACCAAACTTTTTCTTTTTTTTTCTTTTTTTTTTTTTTCTTTTTTCTTCACTTACTGCTATAAGAGCTCGATGAGGGAACTCGTCGTGCAACAGACCTGGCTCTCAGAGCCACAAAAGAAGACTGCTAGGCATTGTCTGTCCTGGTCTCCATGGGGAGAGACACCTGTGGTACAGAGCCTTTCTGCTGGGCGCCCCTGTAGTGCTGACTGGCCTGGTTGGCGAGGCCATAAATACGGTTGGTGACAAGATTCAGGAGGCCAAGAAACAGTCTGCGGCATTTCAGCGGTTTCTCCATTGTCACTCTAACGAAGCTGCTTTGCGGGCACAGCCTCAGCAACAGGGCATCGTGAAATTCAGAGACTGGTGAATCGTGAAATTCCCACAGAAACTAGGAACCCTGGGTGGCACTCCAGGCCGAGGCCCGAAGAACTTACTGATCTGAGGACTCTCCTCTTCAATAGAAGGTCTTTGGCCAAAAAATCCTGACATTTAGAATTTTTTGTGGTCTCTGGCGGGGGGATCAACGTGCACTGCAGCATACGGTTCTAGGCACACCAGAGATCAGTCTCGAGAGACTAATCCCCTTAAGAGACTATCTGGCAGCCTGGAAACGTGTCTCAGTGGATCCTGCGCACTGTAGAGAGAGGCTATACGATTCAGTTCAGGTCTCGTCCGCCCCAGTTTAATGTAGTGTGTCCCACTTTGGTGGGGCCCGAGCATGCTCTGGTTATGGAACAAGAAGTGAAACTCTTTTGAGCAAGCAGGCCATTGAGGTGGTCCCTTCATCCAGGTTCTACAGCTAGTACTTCATAGTTC
Source organism: Silurus glanis (assembly GCA_014706435.1). NCBI lineage: Eukaryota > Metazoa > Chordata > Actinopteri > Siluriformes > Siluridae > Silurus > Silurus glanis. The sequence continues at coordinate 852,107 of JAAIIK010000196.1, read as the reverse complement.
CCAAGAATGATGGGGGTCCCATTTTAGATCTACGTCAGCTGAACCGCTCTCTATTGAGACTCAGGTTATTTAGTGATATTAGCTCGATCAGAGCACCTGGCAAGCACCTGGCATCGAGATGTGGTTCTCGCCCGTATGGGGTTAAGACTGAACGGCGAAAAATGTATACTTTTCCGGTACAGAGAACCACCTATCTAGGCGTAGTGTGGGATTCGACCATTATGCAGGCGCAGCTGTCGCCTGCACGAATCGGGTCTATCCTCACGGCTGTTAAGAAAGTGAGAGAAGGCCAGCTACTCACTGGTAAGCAGTTTCAAAGACTGCTGGGTCTGATAGCAGCTGTATCCAATGGCCTTCCATACATGCAACCCCTACAGTGGTGGCTCAGGGACAGAGGGTTCTCCCAAAAGGGCAACCCACTCTGCACAATCAAGGTCACGCGACAAGCCTTCCGGGCCTTAGATATGTGGAGAAATCCCGGGTCTTCTGTGAAGATGTTCCACTAGATTTTGTGGAGATTTGTGTTAATTCACCTACAAGAGTGTGTTAGTAAATTCAGGTACTAAAGAAGGTGAGGAGGCCTGGGGTGTAGTCAGCATTCACATTCATCCCAGTAGTGTTGGAGCTCTATAGCAGGAGATCTTCCACTCCAACCCATGGAAAGCAGATCTCTAACTTTGTTCAAACCACATATGGCTCTATAAGGCAGGTGTCCCAATACTTTTTTCCATATAGTGTAAGTACAGCTTCATCAGTTTTGTCTGAACACTCTTTTAAACCCATCATCATTAGAAAAGTAAAAAGTCAGAAGAAGCGCTGGAGAAAGAAATTGCGTGTATTATAGCGTTCAGGCTCTTGGCCTTTTTCCGAAGGGACTTAATAGCTTATTATATGGATGTTAAGCCAGCCATTGAAATGAGCGATGGGAACACAGCTTGATGTCCTGCAGCTACAATAGCACTAAATAACTCTTACTGCCCCTGAGAGAATCCTTCACACTGACAGAACGAGAGGCAGGGAAAGGAACGAAGGAAACTATGAGAAGAAGAAGAAAAAAGAGAATAGGAAAAGGTACATCTCAGGTGAAGGGTGTAAAAGATCCTGGGATGGCTTGGTCTCCTTGTGGACCTGCACAACTGAGCAGTTTTATTAATGGTCTAATGCGTATAATGTAAAAATGTGTTTGAATACGAATATAGGCTCAAGGTGTATTCACTGCTTCTTATTCAGTCCTCACTAAAAGCTCAGGTCCTTTTTAATGCTCAAATTACTGGACCTTGGTGTTTTGGAATGAATTTTTTATAACTCTATATTAGATGAAGGATTTCTGGCAACGGAGATAAGTGTATTCGTTAAGTATAGCTGGTGGAGTATGAAGGGAGACGCACATCATACGCTTTAATAGGGATAATGAGAGTACAGACATAATAGGTGCACTATTCAAGTACCTTGCTAACTTTAAATTCCCTGCCAAAGATTGTTGAAAACACATACACTAAGCATTCATCATTTAATCGGAATAAAATAAGCTATCTAATCATATCCATTGTTCTAGACAGCTCATCATTTTTGTTTTCCTGTGTCGATTAAACTATAGAACTCATCCCTCTGAGTGTTGCTCCATGATATAGTTATAGTTATAGTTATAGTAATAGTTATGAGCGGTGAGGTGAATAACACTGATTATCTCTTCATCATGGCCCCTGTTAGTGGGTGGATATATTCATCAGGCAGCAAGTGAACATTTTGTCCTCAAAGTTGATGTTAGAAGCAAGAAAAATGGGCAAGAGTAAGTATTTGAGCGAGTTTGACAAATTGTGATGTCTAGACAAGTGGGTCAGAGCATCTCTAAAACTGCAGCTCTTGTGGGCTGTTCCCAGTCTGCAGTGGTCAGTATCTATCAAAAGTGCTCCAAGGAAGGAACAGTGGTGAACCGGCGAGAGGGTCATTGATGGCGAGGTTCATTGATGCACATGGGGAGCAAAGGCGAAGGCGATCCAACAGACGAGCTCCTGTAGCTCAAATTGCTGAAGAAGTTAATGCTGTTTATGTCCGATAGGTCAGAACTGTTTTGGCAGCACAAGGGGGACTAACACAATATTAGGCAATATTATATTATATATATGTGTGTGTGTGTGTGTGTGTGTGTGTGTGTGTGTGTGTTATGTGTGTGTGTGTGTGTGTGTGTATATAGCATACAATTTAATAAGTAATAATAATAATAATAATACTGTTGTTAAACTGTTTTTTTTTTTTTTTTTTTTTTTTTTTTTTTACAAATATTCTACATATTACTAAATATTATTGCTATTAGCAATGAAATCAAATCAAAACACAAAAATTTGCATTGCAGACACAATCCCCAACAATTAAAGTGAGCTAAAATGCTAAAAAAAAGTCTGCGTTTGAAGTGCAGTTATGTGATATGATTGTGTAGTTTCTCACATAAATTCACTTTTGATTAGGGTTGCAAAGAGGCAGACGATTTCTGGTTAAGTTTCTGGAAACTTTCTATTGGAACTTCATCTGGGGAGTTTTGGAAATACTCCAAGTCGGAAACTTACCAGGAATGTATGGGGATTTATGGGAATGTATGGGAATTTATTGGAATTTGTGGAAATGAATAAAAAATGTAGAGAAATTTATATAAACTATCATACACAAACATAAATATAAACATTTATAAACATCATAAGCTGCATGCAAACTAATACACATTTAAAAAAATGACATTTCTGTTTTAACTGTTAGTATAATGAATTCTCACCAAGATGGAGATCTTTTGACATTATTTTGTGTGCAGGATTGAAAGGGAAAGGACTGTGGTGAGACCTGCGATGTTGTATGGTTTAGAGACAGTGGCATGGAGTAAAAGACAGGAGGTGGAGCTGGAGGTAGCAGAGCTGAAGATGTTGAGGTTTTGGTTGGGAGTGATGAGGATGGACAAGATTAGAAATGAGTTTATTAGAGGGACAGCGCATGTAGGACGTTTTGGAGACAAGGTGAGGGAGGTGAGATTGAGATGGTTTGGACATGTGCAGAGGAGGGACATGGGGTATATCAGTAGGAGAATGCTGAGGATGGAGCTGCCAGGCAGGAGGAAAGGAGGAAGGCCAAGGAGGAGGTTTATGGATGTGGTGAGGGAAGACATGCAGGTAGTTGGTGTGAAAGAGGCAGATGTACAGGACAGGGGGGTATTGAGACGGATGATCCGCTGTGGCGCCCCCTAATGGGAGCAGCCGAAAGAAGAAGATTTTATGGGCAGGATTCAAGAAATAATGTGTGTGATGTTATGGGGTGTGGCCCTGCAGTAGGTATTCTGTGTGCATGTGATTGATGAATGTGCAGTGTAGAAATTCAAGTGAAATTACATTCAATCTGCTTTTTTTACAAAAGATATCCAGCAAAATTTACTACATTTAAGTTCTCTGTTAAAGGCTAATGTGCAATTTTGTAAATTTTAGTTTATTCATTTTATTTCCCATATATTCCTATTTTGCGCGGTAATTCAGTTCTGAGGATATAAAATACATTCGTTCACAAGCAAGCAAACTTTTTTAAATAAACATCGAAATTGTAGATTTATTAAAAAAGACGCTTGTTTGCAGAAAAATGATCAAAACTGATATTTCTCACCTCAAAAAAATGATCAGAATCATGCACCCAGGAGCCTCGGATCAAAAACCAGATGATGTAGTTTGGTGTAATGTGTAAATATGATTAAGAGGCAGATGTGTTGTGTTAGAGGTCTGGGGTTAGAGATGAAAAACGAAATAAATCTGGAAAAATGCCCAACGAGGTCTAATAGGAATAAAAATCTAGCCATGAATATTTCATACGTCTACCAGTAGGTGAGGCAGAGGACACCTGAGAGATATTAATATTCAACCCTATTTTAGCTATGAGTCTTTAAATAATCCTGATACCACCTGTGAGTGTAGTCATGTTACATTCTTTTTCTTGATTAGATTAAGAAAAAGACGTGCCAATAAAATAGGAATCTGGTCAGGTTGTTACTGTTCTGTGCTAAAAAAAAAAAAAAAAATACAAATAAAAAAATACAACTCCATCTACATTAACAGGTCCATATGGAGCAGAGTCGTGCCAACAGCGAGCTCTATGCAGGAGCCAAAGTTATATGCAAATTCACCGCTTTACTCTCTTTTGGAACATTAAAAAAAAACACACAGATCTCCTAATAACTGGTTGCCTCCATATATATATATATATATATATATACAACCATATATATATATATATATATATATATATATATCTTTCAACTGGAAGAACTTGTGTTGGCGGAAGGGGAAAAAAGAGATTTGATCATCAAACAAAGTAATGGTTTGGTAGTTGCGAAAGAGGTCTTCCCTCCGCTGTACGTAAGTGATGTTAACTCCAAATCCTCTGCATGTACTGATGTTTCTCTACCTTTTCTCCCTCTTCCATGTGTAGGTGTGAAGGCTTATGAGCAGTGCTCCTCGTGCAGTAAGGGAGCTTTTCCTGAGGCAGGAACAGATGGACGGAATAAACTTCACGTTGGGGAATTTTTCAGAGGGAAATGAGACGGAGCCAGAAGTTGAGACGAGCTCCTATAAAACGGTGGAGGTGGTGTTCATCGTGCTAGTAGCCGGCTCACTTAGCCTGGTAACCGTGGTCGGGAACATACTGGTAATGCTCTCGATAAAGGTCAACAGAAGCCTACAAACTGTCAACAACTACTTCCTGTTCAGCTTAGCATGCGCCGACTTTATTATCGGCCTTTGCTCCATGAACCTCTATACTGTTTATATAGTCATTGGTGCCTGGCCGCTCGGCCCTGTAGTGTGTGACCTGTGGTTGGCTCTGGACTATGTGGTGAGTAACGCATCGGTCATGAACTTGCTCATTATAAGTTTTGACCGATATTTCTGCGTCACAAAGCCACTGAGTTATCCGGTAAAGAGGACCACTAAGATGGCGGGGATGATGATTGCTGCAGCCTGGGTGCTGTCCTTTATCCTGTGGGCTCCTGCTATCCTATTTTGGCAGTTCATTGTGGGTGGACGCACCGTGCCAGACAGGGAGTGTTACATCCAGTTTTTTTCAAACGCGGCCGTTACCTTCGGCACCGCTATCGCCGCCTTCTACCTGCCTGTCATCATCATGATGGTGCTGTATTGGCAAATCTCTCGAGCCAGCAAAAGCCGTGTGAAAAAGGACAACCGAAAGCCTTCAGGCGCCAACACCGGAACCGGATCGCCCAATCGGACCCGCAGCCACGCCGCCAACAAGCTGGACAACAACAACGTAATGGCTGAGGACCCAGACAGGAACCAAACCCGGATCACAGATGAATTGACCAACCAGCTCGACAGCAAAATGCAGAACGGTAAAGGGCCGTCCACAGCCAGTGGAGATAGAGAAGGGGAGGAAACTACCAGGGACAACTGCGTTCCTGCTGAGGAGAAAGAAAGCTCGAACGATTCCACATCAGGAAGTGGAGCCACGGCTCCTCAAAAACCAGAGGCCAACAACACTCCGACGCCTGCGCGGCATCATGCCAAGACCAGCGCCGCCAAACTTACCTGCATTAAAATTGTCACCAAGTCGCCCAAGGGAGACTGTTACGCTCCATCCAACACCACCGTGGAGATCGTCCCGGCAGTCGAGAAACAGGATCACGTGGCGCGCAAGATCGCCAAGATGACCAAGCAGCCGCCCAAAAAGAAAAAAGCGGCTCCTTCCAGGGAAAAGAAGGTGACGCGCACCATCATGGCTATCTTGGTGGCGTTTGTAGCCACGTGGACCCCCTATAACGTGATGGTTCTCATCAATACATTCTGCTCCAGCTGCATCCCCAACACAGTGTGGACCATTGGCTACTGGCTCTGCTACATCAACAGCACCATTAACCCTGCGTGCTACGCTCTGTGCAATGCCACCTTCAAAAAGACCTTCAAACAGCTTCTGCTTTGTCAGTATAAGAATATACGCTCCACCAGATGAGCTGCGATAGACGTGTGCATGTACTTATGTGTGTGTGTGTGTGTGTGTGTGTGTGTGTGTGTGTGTGTGTGTGTGTGTGTGTGTGTGTGTGTGTCTCTAATTGTCTAAAAAAAAAAATGTTCGGAGTTGCAGTGTGAAACCTGTGGCAGCTTATGCGGGGTCTCATGTTGTTTTGATTTAATTTTATCTTGTAATGTGTGGTTTTTCGTAATCGACACCTTGTTGTAGCACTTTACACACATACACACACACACACACACACACACACACACACACACACACAGATACACTTGTACACCCAAAACACACAGGTCAGCCATTCTTTAGGGTTCTTTCTTTAGGGTTCTTTAGAACAGAAGTGATTCATGAATCATGAAAATGACCCTAATGTGAAAAATTTAAATATAGTAAAAAAAAAAATGTCGAGCCATTATTTTTTTGTAAAATAGAAGTGTATAAATGTGAAGATAATATAGATAGCATGAATTTACGGTATGTTAATTAGGCCGTGAAGCGGAAGAATATAGCGCGTGTTTCATATAAATGTCATCTACGTATAGTAGAGTAGCTACAAAATAAAAAATAAAAACGATTTTATTTGAGAGAGCAGTGTAATACTGAATCTGCACTCTTACGGGGACAATAGGGCTGACTGAACACTCCAACAAAGTGTTGGGACTTCAGTGTAAAATAATACCTGTAAATACGTGTGTATAACCTTGTATAGTGTGTGTGTGTGTGTGTGTGTGTGTGTGTGTCTGTGTGTGTGTGTCTGTGTGTTAGATATAAAGTTTTGCCAATATGATGTACGAATGACTATTGGTTGCTTTGTGTTTTCCTCTATGGGTGTGTGTGTGTGTGTGTGTGTGTGTGTGTGTGCGCGCTGGCCTGAATGAGCTATCGGAAAACCACTCTGCCGTATCCCGCGCGTAAGAGTGGGAGTGTGGGGCAGCGTGAAGTGCTCAGGCCTCCAGAGATGCAAATGAAAGGCTTTTAAACTGATGACTGATGAGTGGGGTGAAAAGCCTCTTCGATACCGAGCCTTTTTTATTTTTGAATAACCCACAAATTTTGTCGCGATATCAAAATGGGGACACGCACAAAAAAAAGGCTGGTGAGAACGAACCGGACGTCGTTTCGCGCACAGAGATTGGTCGTCTTGAGTCCTTTAAAAAAAAAATCGCATGGTGGAGAAAGAAAAGTCTCCAGTGCTTTCTCATGAAAGATTCAGAGATGCAAATAAGTTCTCATGCCTGCAGCAAGGTGTTCATTCATGAAGGCTGCAGGTGGTTATGGCGCACTGACAAGCCCGCAGCACTGTTCTGGTGGGATCCTGTGTTTTTCTCTCGGTGTAGCAGCGTGTGTAGAGTTGATGATGAGAAACGACCGAGTGTATCGGCGTATGCATAATGCGTGAGGAGCGATAGAGCTTCCTCTAAGTCTATTCAATGTGTTTTGCACACTAAGGCTTTCAGTCCAAGCAAAAAGCATGCGTGTGTGTGTGTGTGTGTGTGTGTGTGTGTGTGTGTGTGTGTGTGTG
>JAAIIK010000196.1:797924-808438 GCA_014706435.1 Silurus glanis | reverse complement strand
TATATATATATGTGTGTGTGTGTGTGTATGTATGTATGTATGTGTATATTTGGCTGTCAAAATGAAAATTATTTTAAACGGCACGAAATTTTATTAACGCGTTATCAATTCAGCGCGCATTTCTGTTTCACCATTTTTATAAAAAATGTAAATACATAAATAAATAACTAAATAAAAAAGAGGCAAAATTAAAACCTTTGGCAAAAAATACATTTATCCACGATGTCCTTTCTTTACTTAGATCTGAAATAAATAAATAAACTCCAGATAAAAATATCTTTAATCAGTAAACTTTTGTTTTATTTATGCGCCAAGTCTCAAAACACCAAAATCCGCCATGATTCACACAATTAACCCTCTAGGTGGCGTTTTGTGGGGTTTTCCCTCATAATGGCGACAAAACTTAAATTACTGTCTTTATTGATCGTACAGATAAAAACAATACATCATTCAAATCTGTAAAATGTCTATAATTTTCTATATATAAGCTTCCTGACTTGACTTGAAGAGGTGCAGTCTCTCCAGTATCACCTCATTAACTGTCTGTGTGGAAACATAGCAAAGGCTCTTAATGATGTCCACACGTCTCTGCACTGATATAGCCTTTATATTTAATCACTGTACATATGCTTACATATATATCACATGCTGTAAATATGATACATGTTTAACACCTCCAAGCTGCCAGTTTTGGGCACCTGAGCAAGCCCTTAACTCACTGCTGCTCATTTAGTAAATGAGATCATTAAGAGTCGCTCGGGATAAACACTTCCAACAGGAAGTGGCTATATCTCGCTATCTTTGTCTCTCTATTTTATCTATCTAATTGTCTCTGTGTCTCTTTTAGTAAATGTCTCTGTCTCACTGTATACGTCTCTCTCTTGCTGTCTCTCTATTTGTTTCTCACTCTTTCTAAAGCTGTGTCTGTGTCTCTTTGTCTTTGTCTTTCCTGCTTCTTTACATGTCTAACAAAGTTTTGAGTTTTGAAGTAATGCCATTAGCGATCTATGATGAAAGACTTCCCTGGTTCGATTCTTACCTCTAGTTTCTAGAAACAGAACAATGAAAGGTCATTAAAATTGGTTGCTGGCAAATCATGGTATATCAGTGGTGCAGGTGTTGGAGATGTGGTTCTTGTACCTGAGTCACTTCTCATAGACTTCGAGTAACTGAGAGAATGAACAGGAAGGAGAAGTTTTGACCCTCTACCATCATGATCTAAGAGAAAACAGTGGTCTCTTAACTATAGAAAAACCAAGAGTCCAATAAGCAAAGGCTTGTTTGCCGCCCCTGTGGTAGTGTAGTGGTTAGTAATGCGGTCTCTGATATCTGACTCACCCAGTTCGATTCCTACTTCTTAGCTTTCCTTTAAATTGTTTAAAAAGTTTTAATAAAGAACTATAAAAGGTCCTAAAAATAGGCTTCCTAGTAGGAGATCCTGTGGCTCAATTGGAAGAGCTTTGCCTCTGGGTTGAGAGGTTGCTGGTGCAAACCCCGGCCAGGGCTCGAGGTTAAGAGTGTGGAAGGTTCCGGAGACTGCTGTGAGGAAGGTGTCAGAAATGGCTGTGTGGAATGTTGGATGTGGACGGATTTGGAGAGCATATCCTGAAGCAGGGAGTCAATTTGGAGGGCGTATCCTGAAGCAGCGTGTCAATATCCGGGCATCTGCCCCCCATGGTGTCAGAGAAGGTGAAAACAGAGGGTTATGAAACGAAAACGTTCAAAAAAAGTGTCGACTTAGTTTTTTATATATGTAGGGAAAAATTCGGCCAAGAACCTATCACCCTCACTTTTTCTGAGGCTGTGAAGCTTCAGGTCTTCACACCCTTTGTTCAATCAATCACCCCAATGCTCACCACTTTCCACACAGCTTGCCCAGAGTGGGGACAAGCCAGATTTGAACCAGCAATCTCTGCGCTCAGAGGCAAGGTTTTTACCACAAAGCCGTCAAGTCTTACAGCTCAACTTTGTTTTTGTTTTTTTTGTGGTGTTTATCCTTCGTTTCATACCAGCAAAGCAAGAAATTCAGAACAGACATAAACACAGAAAGCAGGATTCAAACCCGGAACCCCACCAACAGCAAAAAACCAGTCTTATTCCACTGAACTATCAGGGGGGACAAGCTGCCAAGCATCTTTAGAGCAGGTCTATCTATACTTTCAACCCATCAACGCAAGAATATAACACTAAAGATAGATGTAAGAAGTTAACCCACATCATGACTAGTATGGAGAAAGCAGGATTCGAAACCTGATCTCCTCTATCAGTGAGGCACCAGCATTTACCCACTAAACCATCGGGGAGGACAGGCTGGAAAGTGTGTTTAGAGCAGGTGTATCTTTCTTTTCAACCCATCAAACCACGAATATAACGCTAAAGAAAAATGTAAGAAGCACGCATTGAACCCACATCGTAACTAGCAGGAAGAAAGCACGATTTGAACCCTGATCCACACCAAAAGTGAGGTAACTGCATTAACCCACTGAACCATCGGGAAGGAACGGCTGGGAAGCCTGGCACAAGCCTTAACCCACTGAGCCACCACTGCTGACAAGCATGTGTGCTTTTTGGAGGGCTCATCCTTTGTTTAATGACAGCGCAGTAAGGAAGAAGGCATGTGGGACTGGATTAAAAACCTTATCACCAGCGTAGACTATATTCAGGCACAAGCATTAACCTACTGAGCCAAGACAGACAAAACACAGAAGTGCTTTTTTTTTGGTGGGGTTACCTTTCATTTGGTCCAGGAGTTTAATTTACCAACACAGAAACCAGCTTGAACAGGACTCGAACTCTCAAACTCATCCTCGTGGGGATACTGACATTAAGCCACTAGGTAATCACAGCCAATGAGTACAAGTACTCCTGTTGTACTGGTTTATCTTTCCTCTGAGCAAAGCAAGCACCTAATGCAAAAAAAACCCCACCCAGAATAGGCCTCAAAAGCTGAATAATACAATCATGGAGGTTCTGGGCTTAACCCATTGGGCCATCATAGCTGAACGAAGAGACCAAGACTTGAACCCTGATCCACTCTTTTACAGAGGAACGGCAGTAAACCACTGAGCCATCATAGATGGCAGCAGCCCCACCCCTTTTAATACCAGCAAAGCTTTACTCTAAACATAGACAGGGGAAAAAAACAGACCACAAAGTGAACTCCAGTTGGCACCATCAGGGAGGTACGTACCTACACCCACTGAGCCAAAACAATTGTAGAAAAAAGCTCAACTCTGTTGAGTATGAACAAAGCAAACATGGAAAGTGTTAGTTTAAGTGTTTCAGGAAGAGGTAGGTCTACAACTGTCGCTTGAAGAAAGCCAGAGACTCCGCTGTTCATACATATAGGGGACGTTCATTCCACCACCCCGGTGCCAGAAGAGAGAAGAGCCTTGAAGTATACTTACCTCTCATTCTGAGAGAAGGTGGTACCAGTCGAGCAGTGCTGGAGGATCTCCGACAGCGTGGTGCAGTGCGAGGTGTGACAAGGTCCCTGTGGTAAAATGGTGCTGGGATGACCAGCAGATGTGGACCCTCTCAATGTTACCTGGTATGAGCGACCTTCCAGGTAGGAAGCAAACCATTTCCATGCTGCTCCACAGATACCAAGGCTCCTGAGGGTGGACAAGAGAGTCTTGTGGTTGACTGTGTTTTATCATGGTACAAGAATTACCTCAGTGGTGCAGGTGTTGGACTTGTGGTTCTTGTACAGTTCAGTCATTTCTCGTAGGGTGGTGGTAGTAGCTTGGTAGTTAAGGCTTTGGTCTCTGGGTCAAAAGGTCACAAGTTCCAATCCCAACAGTAGCAATCTGCCACTGTGCGCTCGTGCCAGGCCCATAGCCCTCGTTTGTTTGGTTGTAGGTTACACTGGAAAAGGGCCTCTGCCCAATGCCTTAAATGGACATCTAATTGCGGTCTAAATGCTACCGTCGTGAATGGAGAAAAAAGAAAAAGCACCTCTCGTATCTTTTTTAGACTCTTGAAGACAAAAGTCCGATAAGCAAATCCATTGTTCAATGTCCGGTGGTGGTGTAGTGGTTAATGTCTTGTTCTCTGAGGTAAGACTTTCCTGGTTCGATTCTTACCTCTAGTTTCATATTGAACATTATAAGAAGTTTTTAAAAACAGAACAATGAAAGGTCATTAAAATTGGTTGCTGGTAAATCATGGTATATCAGTGGTGCAGGTGTTGGAGATGTGGTTCTTGTACCTGAGTCGCTTCTCATAGACTTCCGGTTACTGAGAGAATGTACAGGAAGGAGAAGTTTTGACCCTCTACCATCATGATCTAAGAGAAAACAGTGGTCTCCTAACTGAAAAGCCAAGAGTCCAATAAGCAAAGGCTTGTTTGCCTCTCCTGTGTTGGTGTAATGGTCAGTGAAGTGGTCGCTGCTACCTGACTCACCCGGATCGAATCCTACTGCTTAGCTTTCCTTTAAATTGTTTAAAAAGTTTTAAAAAAAGAAACTAAAAAGGTCCTAAAAATCAGGTTCTTGCAGGAGATCCTGTGGCTCAATTGGAAGGGCTTTGCCTCTGGGATGAGAGGTTGCCGGTTCAAACTCCGGCCAGGGCTCTACGTTAAGAGTGTGGAAGGTTCCGGTGACCATAGTGAGGAAGGTGTCGGAAATGGCTGCGTGAAAGGTTGGATGTGGACGGTTTCGGAGGGTGTATCCTGGAGCAGGGGGGCGATATCTGGGCATCTGCCCCCCCTGGCGTCTGAGAAGCTGAAAACAGGTGGTTATGAAGCAAAAACGGCCAAAAAAGTTTCGACTTAGTTTTGCATATATAGGGAAAAATTCTGCCAAAAACCTATCACCATCACTTTTTCTGAGGCTGTGAAGCATCAGGTCTTCACAGTCTTTGTTCAGTCAATCACCCCAATGCTCACCACTTTCCACACAGCTTACCCAGTGTGGGGACAAGCCAGATTTGAACCAGCAACCTCTGAGCTCAGAGGCAAGGCTTTTACCACAAAGCCATCAAGTCCTACAGCTCAACTTTGTTTTTTGGGGGGTTTATCTGGCGTTTCATGCTTCAAAGCAAGAAATTCAGACCAGACAGAAACACAGAAAGCAGGATTCGAACCCTAAACCCAACCAACAGCAAAATACCAGTCTTAACCCACTGAACCATCGGGAAGGACTGGCAGCGACAATTGTTTAGAGCAGGTCTATCTTTTCTTTCAAACCATCAACACAAGAATATAATGCTAAAGACAGACGTAGGAAGCAAAACCATATCGTGACTAGCAGGGACAAAGCAGGATTCGAACCCTGATTCACGCCATTAGTGAGGTACCAGCAGTAACCCACCGAACTATCAGGAAGGACAAGCTGGAAAGCTTGTTTAGAGCAGGTCTATCTTTCTTTTTAACCGATCAAAACAAGAATATGAAGTCAAGTCGAGTCAAGAGGCTTTTATTGTCATTTCTACTATACACAGTTGTACACGGTACACAGAAAAAACGAGACAACGTTCCTCCGGAACCCTGGTGCTACACTAAACAACATAGAGCTACAACACATCACAAAGCTACATAAAGTGCATCGAGTGCAACCTAGTGCAAACAGTGCAGACAAAAAACAGTACAGACAGACAGTGCAGACAGACAACACAAGACAACACAAGACAAGACAAAAAAACAAATATAGCGCCAACCAGTAAACCTAAAATCTATATCCGGGAGTGAATATAACCAGAACAATGTAGTGCAAAAAACAGCAGCAGTCAAGAGGTACAAAAGACAGCATGTAAACAGTATAGTATTATACAGTCAAAGGTGCAAAAACAGCATGTAAACAGTATAATAAAGTGAAAGGTGCAAAAAACAGCAGTAAGAGAGTGGTACGGTCAAGTATAAATAATAATAAATAAATAAATGGTGGTGGAATGGATTAAAATGGGTAATGAGTGTGTGTTGAGTGTTTAGTCCAGGTTGTACAGTTCGGTAACACACATTTGAGTGAGTGTATGTGTGAGTGAGTGTGTGTGAGTTCCGTTTCAGTTCTGTGTGTTAAGAAGCCTGATGGCTTGAGGAAAGAAACTGTTGCACAGTCTTGATGTGGTGGCCCGAATGCTTCCTGACCGTTTTCCTGATGGCAGGAGAGTAAAGAGTGTGTGTGACAGGTGTGTGTGGTCATCCACGATGCTGTTTGCTTTGCGGATGCAGCGTGTGGTGTAAATGTCCATGATAGAGGGGAGAGAGACTCCGATGATCTTCTCAGCTGTCCTCACTATCCTCTGTAGGGTCTTGCGATCCGAGACGGTGCAGTTCCCAAACCAGGCAGTGATGCAGCTGCTGAAGATGCTCTCAATGGTCCCTCTGTAGAACATGGTCAGGATGGGGGGAGGGAGATGGGCTTTCCTCAGCCTTCTCAGGAAGTAGAGACGCTGCTGGGCTTTCTTCGTGATGGAGCTGGTGTTGAGTAACCAGGTGAGGTTGTCTGACAGATGAACACCAAGGAATTTGGTGCTCTTGACGATCTCCACTGAGGATCCCTCAATAATCAGTGGAGATTGCTCGCTCTGTGTTTTCCTGAAGTCCACAACCATCTCTTTGGTTTTGTCAACGTTCAGAGTCAGGTTGTTTGCTCCACACCAGGCTGTTAACCGTTGCACCTCCTCTCTGTATGCTGACTCGTCGTTCTTGCTGATTAGACCCACCACGGTCATGTCATCGGCAAACTTGACGATGTGTTTGGAGCTGTGCATTGCTACACAGTCGTGAGTCAGCAGAGTGAACAGCAGTGTTCTGAGGGGCCCCAGTGCTCAGTGTGGTGGTGCTGGAGATGCTGTTCCCGATCCGGACTGACTGAGGTCTCCCAGTCAGGAAGTCCAGGATCCAGTTACAGAGGGAGGTGTTCAGGCCCAGTAGGCTTAACTTCTCAATCACGTGCTGAGGAATGATTGTGTTGAATGCTGAGCTGAAGTCAATAAACAGCATTCGTACATATGAGTTCTTGTTGTAGAGGTGGGTGAGGGCCAGATGGAGGGTTGTGGAGATGGCATCGTCCGTGGAACGGTTTGGACGATACGCAAACTGCATGGGGTCCAGGAAGGGTAGAAGCTGGATCTTAATGTGCCTCATGACGAGCCTCTTGAAGCACTTCATCACGATGGGTGTGAGCGCGACGAGACGATAGTCATTGAGGCAGGAGACAGTAGATTTCTTCGGCACGGGAACAATGGTCGTTGTCTTGAAGCACGTGGGAACAACGTTACTGCTCAGGGAGATTTTGAAGATGTCAGTAAAGACACCCGCTAGCTGTTCTGCACATTCCCTGAGCACTCTGCCAGGAATGTTGTCTGGTCCAGCAGACTTCCATGGGTTAACTCTGCATAAAGTCTTCCTCACTTCAGCTGTGGTTAGACAGAGCACCTGGTCAGTGGGAGTAGGGGTGGTCTTCCTCGCCTTCACGTTGTTCTGTACCTCAAACCGGGCGTAGAAGTCGTTCAGCGCATCTGGGAGGGAGGCGTCACGGTCACAAGCAGGTGATGTTGTCTTGTAATTTGTGATCGCCTGGATGTCCTGCCATATGCACCGAGTGTCTCCACTGTCCTGGAAGTGGTTGTGGATTTTCTTTGCGTGTGTGCGCTTCGCCGCTCTGATGGCACAGGAAAGTTTGGCCCTTGTTGTTTCTAAGGCCGCCTTGACCCCTGTTCTGAAGGCAGAGTCTCTTTGTTTCAGCAGCACACGCACATTTGCAGTCATCCATGGCTTCTGGTTGGAGCGTGTAGTGATGGTCTTGGAGATGGTCACATCATCAACGCACTTGCTGATGTAGCTGGTCACTGATGATGTGTACTCCTCCAGGTTAATGGAATCGCCGTTGGTTGCAGCCTCTCTAAACATGTCCCAGTCAGTGCACTCAAAACAGTCCTGAAGAGCAGAAGTAGCTCCTTCTGGCCAGGTTTTCACCTGTTTCAGAACCGGTTTAGAGCGTCTGATGAGCGGTCTGTATGCTGGAATTAACATAACAGAGCAGTGGTAGATACGCGCCGGGGATGTTTGTCTAAACAAGATCCTCTCGTTGCAAAGTCCACATGCTGATGGAGTTTAGGAAGCACAGTCCTGAGATTCACATGGTTGAAATCTCCGGCGATAATAAACAATTCGTCGGGGTGAGCATTCTGCAGGTCGCTAATAGCGCCGTAGAGTTCACACAGTGCCTCCTTAGCATTAGCACTGGGAGGAATGTACACTCCGACAATGTAAACAGTGGTGAATTCCTGTGGTAAATAAAATGGTCTACATCTAACAGTCACAAACCCCACTAGTGATGAGCAATAGCATGAGACAAGCAGGAAGATGTAGGAATCAGGAATTTAACCTACCTCATGACTAGCAGACAGAAAGCCAGGTTTGAACCCTGACCACCAACATTAGCAAAGTACCAGCCTTAACCCGCTAAGCCATCAGAAAAAAACAGGATGGGAAGCTTGATTAGAGCAGGTCTATCTTTCTTTTCAAACCATCAACACAAGAATTTAACGCTAAAGAAAGATGTAGGAAGTGAATACAGATGTAAGTAGCACAAGTTGAACACACATTGTAAATAGCAGGAAGAAAGCAGGATTCGAACCATGATCCCCACCACCAGCGAGATACCAACGTTAACCCATTGAACCATCGGTGAGGACAGGCTAGGAAGTTTGTTTAGAGCAGGTCTATCTTTCTTTTCAACCCATTAAAAACAAAAATATATCGCTAAAGAAAGATGTAGGAAGTGAATCCTGATCGTGACTGGCAGGCAGAAAGTAGGATTCGAACCCTGAACCCCACCAAAAGCAAGACACCTGATTTAACCCACTGAACCATCAGGGAAGACAGGCCAGGAAGTTTGTTTAGAGCAGGTCTATCTACCTTTAAACCATCAACAAAAGAATATAAAGCTAAAGAAAGATTTAGGAAGCAGGAACATAACCTACATCGCAACTAGCAGACAGAAAGCAGGATTCAAACCCTGATCCTCACCATCAAGTCAAGTCAAGTCAAGAGGCTTTTATTGTCATTTCTACTATACACAGTGGTACACAGTACACAGTAAAAACGAGACAATGTTCCTCCGGAACCCTGGTGCTACACTAAACAACAACAAGCTACATAAAGTGCATTGAGTGCAACCTAGTGCAAACAGTGCAGACAAAAAACAATACAGACAGACAGTGCAGACAGACAACACAAGACAACACAAGACAAGACACAAAACCTGAGATAGCGCAAACTAGTAAACCTACTGTATACTCTGAATATACAGTACTGTATGAGGAGAACTGTAAAAACTACCCGGGAGTGAATATAAACAGACACAATGTAGTGCAAAAAACAGCAGCAGTCAAAAGGTGCAAAAGACAGCATGTAAACAGTATAGTATAATAACAGTATAGTGTAATAAGAAACAGTAAAGGTGCAAAAAAAACAGCATATAAACGGTATAATAGAGTCAAAGGTGCAAAAAACGGCATGTAAACAGTGTAGTACGGTAGAGTATAAATAATAATAAATAAATGATGGTGGAATGGGCTGAGATGAGTAATGAGTGTGTGTCGAGTGTTAAGTCTAGGACTTCAGCGAGGCACCAGCCATAACCCACTGAACCATGGAAGAGATCAGACTGGGAAGCATGTTTAGATGAGGCACAAACCTTAAACCACTGAGCGACCACTGCTGAAAAGCATGTGTGCTTTTTGGTGGGTTCATACTTTGTTTCATGCCGGCGCAGTAAGAAAGAAGGCATGTAGGACTGGCTTTGAAACCTTATCACCAGCGTGGACTATATTAAGGACCATGTTCAGGCACAAGCCTTAACCCACTGAGCTACCACAGAAGTCCTTTTTTTTTTTTGGTGGAGTTATCTTTCATTAAAGACCAGGAAATCAAGAAATTAATCCAACAAAGAAAGGACAGAATTGAAATGTTTTCAGAGCGGACAAGGTCCAGAAGTTTTATTTACCAACACAGCAACCAGCAATCAAACTCTCAAACTCATCCTCGTGGGGACCCTGACATTAACCCACTAGGCTATCACATCCATCCATCCATCTATCTATCTATCTATCTATCTATCTATCTATCTATCTATCTATCTATCTATCTATCTATCTATCTATCTATCTATCTATCTATCTATCTGTCTATCCATCCATCCATCCATCTATCTATCTAATATGATGTGAGGTCCAGTTAACAGCTAAAACAGGTAGAAGTAATAACTACTTTTTACTTAAGTACATGTCAGAGCCAGAACTTCTTTACTTTCACTTGAGTAAAAAAGTATAATCAGTACTTCAACTTTTACCCGAGTATTTTAAAACATGAGTATCTGTACTTCTACTTAAGTAAAGGATGTGTGTACTTTTGCCACCTCTGGTGATGAATCTACATAATATACGAGTTTCACTTTTTGTATTGAATTACTAAAATAAATAAACGTTTTAATGATATTCTAATCTATTGAGATGCACCTTTATATATATATATATATATATATATATATATATATATATATATATAT
>JAAIIK010000196.1:765455-781202 GCA_014706435.1 Silurus glanis | reverse complement strand
TGTGTGTGTGTGTGTGTGTGTGTGTGTGTGTGTGTGTGTGTGTGTGTATACATGACTCCCTGACCAGTCCTTTGTTTCCTTTGCTGGTTTTTGCGTGTGTTATATTACTGCAATTGAATGCTGTATTCCAGCTCTGTGGGTGGAGATGATTTGAGCTCAGTGTGTGTCTCAGTCTCAAATGCTAGGCTTCAATAATTCTGTACCGTTAATCTGACATTAATTAAGTCTCTACTCTTCCCTCCCACCAAGCCAAAGCAGCTGCCTGTCTGCTTTGATATCAGCCAACACAACTCATCAATCTTAAAGCAAAGAATATAATTTCCTGGGAATATTATAAAATTCATAGTAGAGTTCAGCTCTTCTTCCTTCTCTTTCTGTTTCCATGTAAAACAGGCGTACAGTCAAACACCCCTTAAGTGCCTTTCAAAAAAGATTTCATTATGCACTGAATTGACATTTGATCAAAATCAAGTTGTATTTTAAAAAAAAAAACATAAAAGGGTCACGTGTGACGTTTTAGCCGCACGGGCCCTAATGCGATGATTGTTTTTCAGCCTCCAAACATTCACAAAGCCCTCGCTGTGTTTTGTTATTAATGTAATAATAAGCAAATTACACAAACAAATCCAGTGCGTGTCATTTCTAATTTCCCTTGGGATCGGCCATCTCATTATTTCGAACCATTTCAACCCCAGTAGCTGTCCTTGATGCTGAAAGCCGTGAGGATCTTACCCAGCCGTTATACAAGAGGCGACAATAAGAGATAGTATTGTCCCCATGTGTTGGAGTATTCTGTCTGTGTTGTCGTCTGTACTCAGTAGGTGAGAGTTTATGATTCAAAGTGAATTAGGCTAAAAAAAAAAAACTCTGATGCTTGAACGATGCTCTTGCTCCTTATCAGCACGCTTCTCCATTAGGCTGTTATTCCGAGCCATTGCTTCCCCCATTAGTGTACGGAAGCCTATTAGACGGTAGCAAGAGCACTCACAGGTACACATCACACCTCACTGCTCTCGCTCCAATCAGCTTTCCATTCAGTCTGGCACAATAAAGATTAAAATCCACTGTCTTGCTCTGGTGTGACAAACTCGCTGGGATCTTTTGAACACAAAATGTGACCTTTTTTTTTTTTTATACAAGCTTGACTTTTTATATACACTTTATAAAAACCCCATCATAAAAAGCTTTTATTTAAAATGCTACTGCACTTCTGCATCCAGTCCATCTGTATAACATATTCGCCAGCCAACTCCTAAATGGAAAAGTCATCTACATGAGAGTTTGAAAAAGAAGTAAAAAGAAAAGAAAAGAAAAGAAAAGAAAAGAAATTGAATAGAGAAATTCTTTCTTAATATATCACAGCTTGTTAGGAAACTGGGGTCAGAGCATAGGTTCAGCCATGATACAAGTGCCCCTTGAGCACTAGCAGCTTGGCAATACAGCTGTTAATCCTTCTGATCAGTAACTTTCAGCCTTCATTACTTAGCTACATGGTGTTGGGAGTAAAAGAATGCAATAAACTGGTGTTTTTTGGCCTATATTACATACACAAGACTATTTTGAAAATATTTGCTTAATACCTTGCTCTTGTTGCTCTTGGTGAAATTTTTATTCAGCAATCACCTTCATTATAAAACATCATCATAAACATCATTTTGTCTGAAACATCAAGATAATGAGGTAGTTTTCCTATAATCTGTAGACTTTTAAAAACTTTTTGAACACTGCCCCAAACGTATGCATTTGTCCCTAGAGGTTTTTCCCTAAAAAGTGAGCCAGCCAGCATTAACGGTGGCACTAAAAACTCCCTAAGATGGCCCGAGGAAGTAAACCCGAGTCTAAATGGAACCCATCCTTATCTGGGTGACACCAAATGTCCATTCCCATCATTGTTGAGGTTATCACTGGTCACAGATGGAGACATGAATGCAAAACTGTGCATGGCAGCTGTAGCTCCTAACCACCGTAACACTGTTTACAACGATTACAGTGTAAATTCGTCCTCATGGTTCTTGAATTTAGCCCTCCTTACCTAACCTTCCATCCAAAGATGCAGCAAATCGTCTCAGCAAGAGAAAAATCTCCTTTTTCTCACAGTATTTAATTACTCTTTAAACACAAACTGAGGGATTCGATTGCAGAAATTCAAATGTGCTTTTGTACCTACCTCTTCATTATGTGAAGAAATATTTTCAGGGTAAAGGAAAGATATGGCATTTTGTAGACACCCTTATCCACTTATAAAGCTGAAGCTTAACGGTCCTGTTTAAATATACAGCAATAAGAATGTGGCAAGACTGGGATTTAAACTTATGACACTGTGATCAGAATGTCAATGTTTGAAGCACAGCGCTACCCTTAATACAACTTAACACCAATCTCCTCTTGTACCACTCTCTTGAAGGAAAGTTACTGCTGCTACCACATCTTTTAACAGGGGAAAATCACCTGCATCAGTTATGCATAAGCTTTCAAACATTTTCTCAAACTTCCCTCTCTTTCTTTTCCCCCGCCTTCCTGACTTCATGATTTTGCCACATTGCCACCTTGTTTGATGAGAATAAGAAGAGCTGCCAAATGTTCCCTGCTGCCCAGTTTCCTACACTGCACTCTGCACTCCTACCCTTCTAGCATGTTTTTCTCCTCTATCTACAGATACAAAATCCTATAAATTCTTTGCTCCAGCAATTCATCCACCTGCCTATAAGAGCTCATGAATGCTTCACGGTATTTCACTAGATCTCCAAGATCCGAACCAGTCTGGTTTCACTTTACAGAAAGTCTTTGTGGCTGTTACTAAGAAGCTTCACTGCACTACATCAGCCAAACACTCATCAGTCAACAACGAGACCCCTATGTGCCTCTCGAGCACTGGAGAGTGGCACAGCATGGCAGCAGTTTGCTTCTGGAAAAACATCAATATCTGTTCCATGCAGGCAAACCACTGATGATCATTTTCTATTTCAGATTTAAAAGTTTCGAATTAAAAATATGATTTGTCACATACACATTCATACAGAGTATGACGATGTAGTGGAATGCTTTTTTTTTATGACTTTCCAACATGTAAACATGAAAATAGAAATAGAATATAAGGATAAAAATAAAGTAAATCAATAAAATAAGTACAAAGTATAAGTATAATAAAAGTATAGTATAACAAAAATGTAAATATATATATATATATTATATTATTCTTAACCTTATTTTCATACTTTTTCAGAATAAATTCAGAAGAAGGTCTCCAGAAACACTGTCAGTTTATAGAGAAATGCTTCCGGTCTGATTATGAGGAACCTCATTGTGCAGCTAAACAATGACTTAAAACGTATTTCCAACACAGCAGTGGATTTTATTAATGGTTTAAAACAAGTTCATCACCAGACCTTAACCTTAACTATAGACGAGACAAAGGACCATAGGAAACAGAAGTAAGCAGTGGGACAATCCAGGAAAAGCATCACAGAGAAGAATGCAATGGTTTGGTGAGGTCGGTTACACGTTAAAAAAACTTATGCAGAAAGGATACGCAACAGAATATTGTTATTTTACTTCATTAATTAAATTGGAAAGTGTGTTGTTAGCTAGTGGAAACTAGCAGGAAAAGAAAGCTAAAAAAATCAACAGGTAGAAGTTAGTCCAGTTTGTGACTAATATATCAGACACAGATTGACGTCTTCCTATTTAAGATATGCAGCGGTCTGCTTCATCTCTGGCATCCTATTACCTCAGGTTTGAGCTGCTGTAAGGACCTCTGGTGTATCTCAATTATAACAGTCATCTGGGACACAGTGCTCAACTGAGGCTGAGACCCAGAGCGTTGTATTTCCTAACAATAATGATTGTGAGAACATTTTTTTGAATGGAAACTGTGAAACAAAACAGAGGGAAAGAAAATGAAAAAGAGAATTCAGTCCTTGTTAACATGAACAGACTCGAACGCTTTTCTTCCACCTATTTGGAAACATGCCAAGTGTTGCAATACTTGGCATCCTAGACACATACAGGGAATTACTGGTGTCCCCAGTAAAGAATGAGGGAAGATAAAAAATCGCAGCCAGTCAGAAAACACAGGGATTTAACTTATTTACTAATTTGGGATGTTTTTTATGGCATTTAGAGAAAGGCATCTAACAAAAAGTTAAATCTCTCCTAGCTTTTAGCTCCTGGGCATCGTATGGTAATGTTGTAGATCTAATAGGTGCTTGTTAAACACTGTCTCATTACACACTGATGGTAAGTATCTCTTTTCAGTGTAGGCGTCCATTTAGTCTCTTTTGTGTGCAGACGGACGAAGGGAAAAAAGTTCGGCTTGGCTAGAGTGGCTTCGGTAGGATAGCGGATAACTATAGCAACAGCAAACACACGGAGGCCCTTTTCCTTTACTCTTTTCTATTCTTTTTATATAAGCAACTGATTTTAACTCTAATTCCTATTCCAATCAGGAAAGGCCCACTTTTTTTTCCACATTCTGTCTCGAATTCTTTTGGAATTACACGTGCTATGGGAATGATATAAGAGCTGTATGCACTAAACTCACTCAGACATGTACTGTTGTTTTAAACTAAAATATATACAAGAAGTTAAAACACTTCAAACTAAAATTGGATGGTGGCTATGAAGATGTAGCTGGTGATAAGAAACCAAAACACATTTTTATGCTCAAATTTTCTTCACACATTTTTCCTCCTTGAGGCAAAAGACTAAACAAGTAAACCTATGCTTCTCTCGTTCTTTTTTTTTTTTTTTTTTTTTAAACTGATAATGGTTTGACTGCTACAAAACATGACATTTAAAGCAAATGCTGTGTTGGAGGTGCTAGGGAAAGTTAAGCACCACCAATGCTAGGGGATGTCGCTTAAAAGATTATTGCTCCAATTTCACGGTGCAAACCCGAGCTACGTGAAAGGTGTTCGTTCCTTTCGTTTTTATGTGTCAAAGGAAAGAAGAGATTGCAGATTCTTTAAAAAAAAAAAAAATTGAAAAACCATCTTGGCTAACAAGTTTGTGTAGTGACAGAGCAAGTAAATTGAAACACTCTATTGGCTGATAAAGTTGAGCTTCACATTTGCATTTACGATACAGACACATTCCCCACAACAGCTCCCATCTCTCAGGACTCAGACAAGTTCCAGTTTTCCTCTTCTGCTTTAAGCAAAAGCATGTTCTGTGGGTTTGAGGAGCAAACATATTTGGGAAACCAACACACTCTCAAACCTGCCTTCGTACACAGAGCATAGAGATTCTGTCTGACCGCAAATCTCCTCCGAAAAGCCTCAACCTGTCTCCTCTGTGCTCACAGGTGTCTCAAAGTGATGTATTCGGAGCACACAGTTTACTCAGGCTCTGTGAAGAATTTGCTATCTCTTCTCACGATTCCTGTCCCAATGCACCTCCCTTCCACTTTGAGCTCTTATGCATGGTACTTACTTTCAAATGAAGGCACGAGTTCCTCAAACGAAGCAGTTTATCTCCTTTCTTTTCATTCACTTTGCCTCGGATTTCGCCTTCTTTGTTGCTCTTACACATTCACTCGCTTCCTCTTGCAAACTCTGTCTCTTGAAGCCACAGGGTTGTGCTTATGGTATTTGTGTGTGTGTATGTGTGTGTGTGTGTGTGTGTGTGTGTGTGTGTGTGTGTGTGTGTGTGTGAGAGAGAGTAGTGGGGGTTGTTGTATTTGGGTGGTGCCTCGGGGGGGGGGGGGGGGGGGGGGGGTGCTGAACGAGCAGCTCTCATGTTCACGCTTTCATTAACACAAGGTCACCCGAGGGATGACACTGAAATAAGAAAAAAGAAACAGCTATGAATATTTGAAACTGACTGGAACATACAAACAAAAAGGACCTGCTGTGAGGTCTGTCTGTAATCTCTGTCAAGGATTTGCTCCAGATTTGTTCAAGTGTACTTACTGCTTAAATAAACCCATCATGCATTGGGGCCATTGAAGACTGGTGAGGGCATCTAGTGCATAACTAGATCGCTTGTGGCTAGGACAGTACAGTATGTGCCCAGGTTATGAGATGTTCTCGGAGGGCAGGAGGGAAACTTCTTACTCTGAGGACTGTTTCATTGGTGTGTTCCTCTGTCCTCTTTTTAGGGTCATCTGTAAACAATGAGAGTTCCTTTGCCATTCTTAGATCCTGACTTGTACGGGGTCCGTAGGGAGTGATGCAGATTGAGACCTTTGGTTGACTCCTCCTGGTTCTAAAGATACATGAAAATAGTAATATGTGGCTCCCTCTAGCAAATGACAATTTCAGCAGTGCAAACTTAACTGCCTATCTGCTTTTTCCACGCTCCGTGTCCACACTTTCGTTTTCGATCGTTTCACAAAAGTTGCCCATCCACACCGAAACGTCTGAAAATGCTCACGTCCTTGTACTGCGTACGAGCAAAACGTAAGACGCTCCGACCCGCGTCATTTCCACCTGCTGTTTATTTAATTTTTTTAACGTTTTGGCAATGTCTAAAAAATGCATCATCGTATTCGACAGCCTTCGTTTTTCCCACACAGTCAACACTGCGACGTCATTTTTAAATTTAGCCACTTTGGAGAGCGCTTTTTGAGAAACGTCGTCTCAGTGTGGACAGAAGGTCAAAACGGATATAATTATGACAGTGTAACTCACTTGACAGTGAAAGGTTCTTGGGTGGATCTGGGTCTTTGAGAAAAGGAACCATGGTGAATGCTTCCTGAACTGTTCTATTCTAGGTTAGATGCTTCCTTAAGGAGAGACTTTAAGAGATGTGCAATGGAAGTAAAGCTTCGATTGAAATGCTGAGAGAAGCACAGTACTCGAAGTAACCTAAGGTGGTGATCACTCAATACCATCAACTCAGATTGTCAACAGAGGATTAGCTTGGCGAAAGCTTGTGCTGAGCGCAGTTGTTCTAAAGCTGCAGGACAAATGGTACTTGATGGTGACTTGGGTTCTCAATAATAGATGTAGGTTTGAAGGCCATCTGCTTTTTTCTACACAAAATACAAGTCTAGAGATGCAGTGGACAAAGTAGGCCAAATTTAAACTTCCCCTGGGCAACAGTCAATTGTGGAGCAGGCTATCGAGGTGTGTGGTGAGACCAATCAGAAAATCAAGAGTCGATTTTCATTCTTAGCAGGCTGTCTATGTATGTAGTTCACGGTTCCGACTGTGGCAAAACTGCACCTACTAACTGCTCTGAGTGTGCAAAATTTAAGACCACTCTCCTCAACCCTCAGAACCCAGTAAGCACTGTTCCCCAATTTCTTTTCCTGCAGCTTAAGAATAAAGTCACATTGAAACAGCTTGATAGATGGGAATTCAAAAGTCAGCCGCTCTCTTCCTTGAAACCACACAGCTTTTTAGCAAATGTCTTTTTGGTACATGGGTCTTATAAGCTGCTTACATAAATCTCTACTTTTGAACCCTTATCTTACCAAATATTAAATTTAAACCCATCCTGCATTTTCTGATATCCAAAACAGACTATTTGTGCAAATGTTAAACCATATCAGAGAACTGTCTCACATGCAATGCCAATTTCTATTGCGTTTGGCATTGTTTACATAAACACCAAATCTTACAATGCAACATATCTCCAACAGTGTTGCCACTGTTGTCTGTTATACTATTATACACTGACCAGGCATTACACTAAGACATTATAACATTATGACCAGTGAAGTGAATAATACTGATTATCTCTTTATCATAGCACCTTGTAGTGGGTGGATGTATTAGGCAGCAAGTGAACATTTTGTCCTCAAAGTTGATGTTTTAGAAGCAGGAAAAATAGGCGAGCGTAAGGATTTGAGCGAGTTTGACAAGGAATAAATTGTCATGGCTGGATGACTGGGTCAGAGCATCTCCAAAACTGCAGCTCTTGTGGGTTGTACCCAGTCTGCAGTAGTCAGTATCCATCAAAAATGGTCCAAGGAAGGAACAGTGGTGAACAGGTTCATGGGTGGTTCATTTCCACCTTGATTTATACTATAATCTTTGCATCGTATTAAACAATAAAAAAAAAATAATAATCTTCTTCGTCTTCTCCCATTAGGGGTCGCCACAATGATCATCCGTCTCCATACTACTCTGTCCTCTACATTTGACTCTTTCAAACCAACTACCTGCATGTCTTCCTTCACCACTTCCATAAACCTCCTCCTTGGTCTTCCTCTTTTTCTCCCTCCTGGTGGCTCCATCCTCAGCATTCTCCTACCAATATACCCCATGTCCCTCCTCTACACATGTACAAACCATCTCAATCACACCTCCCTCACCTTGTCTCGAAAACGTCCCTTGTCCCTCTAATCCCAACGAAAACCTTAACATCTTCAGCTCTGCTACCCGCAGCTCCACCTTCTGCCTTTTACTCAATGCCACTCTCTCTAAACCATACAACATCTCAGGTCTCACCACAGTCCTATAAACTTTCCTTTTCACTCTTGCAGATACTCTTCTATCACAAATCACTCCTGCTATCACTCTTCTCCACCCATTCCAACCTGCCTGCACTCTTTTCTTCACTTCTCTAACACACTCTCCATTACTTTGAACTGTTGACCCCAGGTACCTGAACTCCTCCACCTTCTCCACCTCTTCTCCCTGCAACCGCACCCCTCCACTGCCCTCCCTCTCATTCACACACATGTACTCTGTCTTACTCCTACTGAATTTCATTCCCCTTCTCTCCAGCGTGTACCTACACCCCTCCTGGCTCTTCTCAACCTATTACCTACTCTCACCACAAATTACAATATCATCCACACACATCTTAGTCCACGGAGACTCCTGTCTGACCTCGTCCGTCAACCTGTCCATCACTACGGCAAACAGGGAAGGGCTCAGAGCCAATCCTTGATGCAGTCCAACCTCCACCTTGAACCAGTCTGTCGTTCCTACTGCACACTTCACTGCTGTCACACTGTCCTCATACATGTCCTGCACCACCCTCACGTACTTCTCTGACACACCTGACTTCCTCATACAATACCACAACTCCTCTCTAGACACCCTGTCGTACGCTTTCTCTAAATCCACAAACACACAATGCAACTCCTTCTGACCTTCTCTATATTTCTCTATCAACATCCTCAAAGTAAATAATGCGTCTGTCCATCTCCATCCTTTATTGCTCTAACTTGAAGCACATCCTTCCTAGCTCAGTTCCTCTGCCTGGCCAATAGATACAAATCCGTTTCTCCTTCCTTAGTGTCCAACTGCTCATATAACTCCTCATACACCTTTTTCTTTGCTTTAGCCACATCCCTCTTTACCTGCTGCCGCATCTCCTTGTACTCCTGCCTACTTTCCTCATCACTCTGTCGATCCCAATTCGGTTTTGCCAACCTCTTTCTCCTTATGCTTTCCTGCACTTCCTCATTCCACCACCACGTTTCTTTGTCTTCCTTTTTATTTCCAGATGTCACACCAAGTACCTTTCCAGCTGTCTCTCTTATCGCTTCTGCAATAGTTGCCCAATCATCCAGCACCTCTTCACCACCACCGAGCCCCAGTCTGACCTCATCCCTGAATATCACACTACAACTACCATCTTATTCTTCTCACTCTTCTCCTCTTCTTCTTCTTCACCTCCAAAACCATCCTACAGACCACTATCCGATGCTGTCTAGCTACACAGTCCCCTGCCAACACCCTACAGTCTCCAATCTCCTTCAGGTTGCATCTCCTACGTAGAACATAGTCCACCTGTGTGCACCTTTCTCCACTCTTATAGGTCACCCTATGATCCTCCTTCTTCTTAAAATACGTATTCACCACTGCCATTTCCATCCTTTTAGCAAAATCTACCACCATCTGCCCTTCCACATTCCTCTCCTTAAGGCCATACCTACCATCACCTCCTCATCACCTCTGTTCCCTTCACCTACATGCCCATTAAAGTCTGCCCCAATCACCAATCATTCTTTCCTAGGTACACCTTCTACCACGCTCTCTAACTCACTCCAGAATTTTTCCCTCTCCTCCATCTCACAACCCACTTGTGGAGCACAGGCACTGATGACGTTTATCATCACCCCTTTAACTTCCAGCTTCACGTTCATAACCCTATCAGAAACTCTCTTCACCTCCACTACACTCTTACTGTACTCTCCTTCAGGATCACCCCTACACCATTTCTCTTTCCATCCACACCATGAAAGAACAGTTTAAACCCAGCTCCAATGTTCCTGGCCTTACTCCCTTTCCACTTGGTCTCCTAAACACACAACATATCTACCTTTCTCCTCTCCAGCATATCATCTACCTCCACTTTCCTATACTTCTCCTTTCCCTGCTCTCTCTGTAGACGTCTCCCTCCTCTCAGTCTCCTCCTTTGGCCAACAGTTTCCACTGGTACCCTGTTGGCTAACGATACCTGTGGCGGTCGTTGGTAACCCGGGCCTCGACCGATCCGATATGAATTTCTCTTTTGTGATCCGCATATTTGATTTGGCACATGTTTTATGCTGGATGCCCTTCACTAAAAGTGAACTGGCTTGTGCAACCCTAATGGCTGGGTTAGCTTCTGGTATGAAGTATAATATTTATATTATTATGAGGTGACATGCAATAAATAGCACACATACTGCAAACCATATTATTAGAAATGCTACAGGAGTTTCAGCCATCACTTAAAGTTACGACAATCATCCTTTTTGTCTTGTGTCTTATGCTATGAGTCCCATTATGTGCAAAAAATACCATTGCACAAGCAGATAAGATGTCATACTCTACCAACCTCACCGCAGCCTTATTTATTTTGCTTTGGCCAACAGGGTGAATAAAATGCATTAAGAAGGATTAAGGATGGAGGAAGAAGGTCTGGTTGTCCAGCACTGATCAGTCCTAATCGTCTACTCCATTCTGACCTGCACAAGAGTGATTTCTCATCTTTTGTGTGTCTGTTGAGTCAGAAAAATATATTCAGATATATGACAAAAAAGATGAAAAAAAAAAAAGAACTCCAAGATTTTGGCCACATTGAGTTTGCTCCATGTGTGTGTGTGTGTGTGTGTGTGTGTATGTGTCTGATGAAACCAAATGAAATCTTCCACTTCCACTCCAGCAACTGGTGATGTGGCATATATAGCAGTCCCAAAGGAGATCAGAAATAAAGACACACACACTCACACCCCAATGCATTGAAACAGTATGCTGGTCTAGGTGTACAGCATATGGTATGGGGAAAGAGTTGACAGCCATTTCATTTTTTTTTTTTCCATTTTTTCCTTTCTATCCTTTTCTTATTCATTATAAGCTGTCTGTGTGTGAAGAAGGGAGGGGAATAGGAGGCACCGGGGAATTCTTATTCCTTAGAATAAAAATCTCTCTTACACAAACACACACATTTACAGCTACATGTCACATTGTTACAATGAGATTAATCTTTAACAGAATCAATAGAGTGTAAGATGTGACCATGTGAATGAGAAACTGTAAAAGAGAGAAAGACACTGCATCCGCTCACTGAAGAATAATTCCAAGCGAGGTGTTAATATTGCATACTTACTGTACATTCAAGTCAATAATAGATAGCATTTCAAAAAAGCATTGTGTATATCAGTGGCGGGCCGTGCATTTGGTACCTGGGCCTTCAGTGAGGACTTACCTGACTTAATCAACCTCTTAATACCACCACTATCACGTCGCAATTATAGAAACCATCAATACAATACAAAAATATACAAATATACAATATAACAACACATGGCATTACAGAGAGAGAGGCATTTCACACATGGAGGGTGAATACCATTTTACTAAAGCAAGGAACCCAGGTAAGACTCCAAACCTTTACCTTTCAACCGCAACTGTGCCACATACATCATCTGGAACAGTTCAGAATCAATATTTGTCTAATAACATGACAAAAACATTCAAATGTAAATAAAATCCAACCTACTCTCCAGTAACGCATGCTCATAATTTGCACCGCTCCTCAGAGGCTGTAAGCCAGTGGTACCGCTCGTATTCACTGGTCTGGAAGCGGTGAACAAATTCTTTCCCAGGCTGAGACAAGCTAGCTAGCTTCGGGGTTGGCCGACCTCTCCTAACGATGTCTAGATTTTCTTGAAAATTGATTTTTAAGTATGTCCGAGACTAAATCAATTTCTCTTCCTCCGTAGGCGTAAAAAAGTCTAACTTAGATGTATTAATGTGTGCATCGCGCTACACATGTGTTTTGCTAGTCGAACTTGGCTGTAACAGTTTCCCTCTGACCAACCAATCAGAAATCTGAAGTCTGATTGGTTAAAGAAACAGAGCTATTTATTACGGAGACTATGGTTAAAAAGGCCAGCAGAACAGACATTGAAGGCCCTGGGCAGATTAGATTGACATGGCAGCACATCTGAAATCTGATTGGACAAAAAAAATCTAACATCCACATACACGTACTGGAAGCAGTGCAGCCAAGAGAAACGCTACGAAATGAAGAGAAAAAACTGATAGTAATAAATTAATACAATTTCATGGAACAAATATTAGAATTTAGGTTGTAAATGTAGGTCAGTGCTTCTGATAATGTTTAGGCCAGTAGAGAAGCCTTTGCTGGCCCTGACCGCCCACCACTGGTGTAAACTTTCCTTTGAGTAAAAGTACAAACGTATTTGCCGTCAAATGTACTCAAGTATCCAAAGTATTATGATTTATTATGGCTATAATATTCCAATTATAATTTTTGTCACAAGATTCTTTGCTTAATCAACTCTATATAAAAATGTTAGACTTTTAACCTTCTTTTCAACTATTGAAAAATAATTGCACTCAATTCATTCAATATGAACAATCTAAAGATCCATTAAGTTATTGAGCAATGTGATCAAGAACTTTGAGGATGGATTTGACCTGTAATTAATATCAACAGTCGGCTACAGTTTGCAGTTCTGCATTGAAGCAGCCATCACTGAACAGTACACATCAAAAAATGAGGAACTATATTGAATGGACATTCGGTGTTGAGGATGAGGATGGGTTCCCTTTTGAAACAGGTTTCTCTCAAGTTTTCTTGCTCATGATCTCTCATGGAGTTTTTCCTTTACCACAGTCACCACTATCTCACTCATTAAAGGTAAACTTACAGGAACTAAAGTTATAAATTCATATTTTATAACCTCTTTATCTCCATAAAGCTGCTTTGGAACAATGTCCATTCTGACCCTGATGACCGTCTCTAGGTTACGTATGTAACCCTAGTTCCCTGAGGGAATGAGACGCTGCGTCGAAACGCTTTGGGGACGCAAAGTGTTTTGACGCAGCTCGAGTTCCTGAAAGGGAACTAGAGTTTTTCAAAAAATCGTACATACATTATATTGCCAAAAGTAAGTCCCAATTTGCTTCTGAGAAGATATTTCTCTAGATTTTGGAGTGCGCTTGTGGACATTTGTGTTCATCAGACACAAGGAACTGTAAAATCAGGTACTGATGTAGGTAAAAAGGTGAGGAGGCCTGAGGTGCAGTCAGAGTTCTAATTCATCCCAAAGGTGTTCAGTAGGGTTGAGATCAGAGCTGTATAGCAGGCCATTAAAGATCTTCCTCTCCAAATCATATCTTCATGAGCTTGTTTTGGGTTTCCAAGTTTAAGTGAACACATAATTTTATTATACCCTATCCAAAGACTATCCCTATACAATTGTGTGCCTCCAGCTTCGTGGTAACAGTTTGGAGAAGAACCACATATAGCAGGAAAACTCAGGTGTCCCAATACTTTTGTCTATATAGTGTAGCTCAGAGGGTATATCTGGCAGTCGAACAACTTGTTCAATGTCTATAAGTTGTAGAACCAAGTATAAGTATAAGTATGCCATCCCTCTGGTTCTATTATTACAGGGTTAGTCCATGGACTGGTGAATTCTTGAATAATTCTAGTTTTATAAATGTACAATTCTTATTCCAGGCCATTGCCTACTGGCACACTACTACTTATAAAAATGCCATGATTCTATGCTGGATGAGATGATGAAGTATGCCTATGATGATGTAAGGGTCTAAGACATTTCAGGGAATTTGGAACATGCACCAGAAACATGACACAATATACTGGATAGAATTCTTGTAACTGGGCATGGATGCTGAGTCCTGTTCTAACCCTGGCCACTGCCATTCTAAAAAGACACTGGGTTTTATTACATTTCTGATTGCTGATGCAGTTGTTTCAGATCGAATACTTTTGCACCAAACAAAAAAGCTTTCGATCTGAAAAAACATTAATAACTGACCCACAGGGTGGCTACTCGTGGACCGGGTGATGCTGAAGGAGTTTGTTTCGTGACTGTTAGCAGGAATTCAAGGGTCGGTCAAATGACACCAAACTAGCGATAGTGAACTATCCAGCTGGCAGAAGCCCTATATGGTGGCATATCTGGGGCATGCAGCCACTCGTCTCTCTTTTTCTCTCTCCCAATCAGCCCCCTCCCATTCCTGCTTCTTAGAAATGGAAATCCTGAGGATATTCGTGAACATCTTTATGCATTTTCAGGGTCAAAAGTATAGCACTTATACTTTTTCCATTCACTGATTCTGTTGGACAAATGGCCCAGGCATTGTAAAGGAGAATGTTGGTAGATGGGACCTTCATTATCATACCATGATATCTGATATATACAGTTCTCATAATGAAGACACAGCCAGAGATATTAACAGCTGCTCCCTGACAGAAAGAACCAGGAAGTAGGGGAAGACCCTAGTCTCTTGTGGAGTTCCCTTTCCCTACTGGAGCACACAGAGACCTTCAATATGAGTGAGAGTAATCAATGGTGAATCCACCAAACATACTAAAGTGCCATTGTATCCTCTTTCAATGATCAAGGACATGACAATGCAAGTGGTGTTATCGAGACTAGCTCTGTTTACAAGAAAGTACTTTATTTAGCTATACGTTTGCACACTATCCCCTTACAACAACACCCAACAATAAGTTGCTTGGACCTCTTTCATTTGTAGTACAAGAGTTCTTACAATTCTGCAAAGGCTTCTTCCCATTTACTAAATGTCTTCTGTGTAAACTGCAAGATGGAACCATTGCTAAAACAAACGTACATTCTAAACATGAGAGTAAATCTCCATACATCAGACCAACTAACAACAGAGAATTTGATTCAGATGCAGGAGGGTGAGGCCCAGAGATATAAAATGGGCAACTAGTGCTTGTGTTTTCACCGTATGTCAAGCTGATTTATGTATTTATACAGTACGTCAAGTGGCAAGGGCAATTTGAGGTCACATACGAAAGTTAGTCAGCTATGATGTGTTAAACAGATAAATCACCTAAATCGCCTTAAACCATGAACAGTGACTGTGGTTTAGTTTTGATTGTGGTCCCAGAGAGAGTTGAAACCTCCCAAAGACCACAGGTTGCCCAAATTCAAGCAAAAGTTGCTGAAGTGTCTACCTGGTCGCAGTAATCTCATAGACCACACTAAGATATGTAGAGATGTGAAGCTGAATTTATACACCTGTACTTTTTCCACAATTCCCTCTGGTGCACTTGTGTGCCTCAGCCACCATTTAATGGGTCATGAAAAGAATTCACAAAAACACCACATATAACTATATATTTACAACAATTATTGGCAGTGTTCAATTCAGTGGTCTGTTCTGTAAAGTAGGCAGAACCAAGGGAGCTTGCAATCAGCACTGCAACCAGCTGGGGGGGCGCCAGTGAGCACCCCCTGTCCCATGATGTCACCATCATCCCACTGAGAGTTTTATTATTATTATTATTATTATTATTATTATTATTATTATTATTATTATTATTATTATT
>JAAIIK010000196.1:748943-765445 GCA_014706435.1 Silurus glanis | reverse complement strand
TTATTATTATTATTATTATTATTATTATTATTATTATTATTATTATTTAGTGCTATTTTTTCCCTATTATTTTGCTATTTTGACATATTGTGATTACATGCAATTTGTCTTTCTGGTGATAGCGGCCTCTGCTGTTGGGAAGAGAAATAGAGATGTAGAGGGTGGCAGGGTGGCAGGGAAACTTGTCCATGCTTAACATATGCTCAAATATGCAAAGATTTCTTTGTTTTAAATCCTTTTAGTTGTGCCTCATCGTATAATGTTTAATAGCTAATAACGTAATATATTGTTGTGTTAAAAGTCATTTTGTTTTTTGAATTTTTTTGCTGAAGTTTGATATACATTATATGTTTACAAACTTGAATACAGGTAATTTTGCAATGATTCATAAATGTGTTGAACCTGTTTATGGAAGGCTGTGAATTATCTGTATGGCGTGGGGGTGAAGCATTGTGGTGGATTCCATTGGGGGGGTGACAATAGGCCCTACATGCCATAAGTAAGATACAGTGTCTGGGATTCCACTTCGGCTATGGGAAGTGGATGGGCTAGCAGGCTATTATGGTGGGTTTTATTTATTCAGGCAGCACTCTGACTGACCTCATTAAAAAGTGGACACCAGATGTGGGCCAGTGTACCGAGCCATGCTGACATGCTGATTTTCAGGTCAGAAAAGCTTTAAATGGACAACCTTTGCAACCTTAGCCTGCTAATGGAGTTGTTTAGCAGTGAAGGAGTAGTTAAGCACCTCTTGTGCATGGAGTACAGTGTCTTGAAGACAGGGGGTAATTTCAGCATTGAGCATAGACCAGTGTGTGTAATTAAATGATGCTGAATTTTATCTAACATAGGAAGATAACATTCAGCATCATTTAATTACACACACTGGTCTATGCTCATTCATGAAATTACCCCCTGTCTTTAAGACACCGTCCTTCATGCACAAGAGGCGCTTAACTACTCCTTCACTGCTCTACCGCTGGGGTCCCAAAAAGTCCAAGCCACTGAATATCTTCTTAGGATAAAGAACAACCCAATGTGCATAAGGAGGATGACAAACAGAGGTTAAGCAGTAGATAGAAGTAGTAGTTTACTTGTGTATTGTTGTTCTCTTAGAAAGTGAATTAAAACACACCTGCACATTTTTTGTAAGAAATCATGGCAGATCTTTTGACACCTTTTATGTGATATAGGCCATATATGTGGGAAAAAAAGCAAATTGAAATGTTTTAGGGCTCTAGTCAAGATAAAGGGGATCATGGATCTCTCCAAACTGCAATCTGTTCTGGCACAAAACCTGCAGGCTTCTGTCAGACAGCTGAATATTAGTGGGGGAAAAAAATCTACTTCCAGCACAACGAGCAAAGTCAACAATGGAATAACTTCAAAAGAGGATCATCATTTATTGAGAAGCCCCAGTCAGAGCTCAGATCTAAATCATATATAAATATTTATATCCTATATGATTTATGAGCTAATATGATTTATCGTCATGATGTTTAGTTATCCATGGAATGTGGTTTTTCAGTTCATGATGAACCGGTGTGTTCTGAATGTTTTTTTGTGTTTTTTTGTATATATATATATATCTGTATTTGATAATAAAGGTTGGCTTTCGAAGTAAAATGCTGGAATTATCGGCTATCGGCAAAATCTATGCTGATAGTTTTTCCGGCATACGGTCCACTGTCATGGTCCGCTGTTATGAGAGTGGCCTCTAGAAGCGAATGACTGAAGCCACGTGTTGTTGGTTTTAACACTCGAGACTACTTGCTGCATTGAGATAGCAATATTATATTTATTATTTAGAATTTATCAGTCATATTATTATATTTAACAATAAATATATTCATATTTATTTCCTTTAGAACATTTCCATGATTCAGTACTGTTTTTTATTTTTGTTCAGTACTATTTTCATGGAGTGTTATGTTTGTTTGTTTGTTTGCTTGCTTCGTAGTTATTATTTGTTAGATTCACCCACCAAATATGTGCATATGCCTAAGTAAATAAATGGTATGATTTCAGTAGCAATGAAAATATGAAAAAATTCATTATGATTAAGTAATAATGTTCTTTTAATAGTGACGCTCGTTTGTCTGTACGAAGGCGGAACAAAATAATAAACTAATCTAGCATTAGAAAGCAAAATAAATACATTTAAATTCATAATCACATCTCCACAATAATACTGGTAGTCACATGTCATTTCCTGTTATAGACCAACCCGCCCCTATTAAAGGAAGGAAATATTATGTGGCCCTCAGAAAAAAGTTTGGGAACCATTTATTTTAAACACATTGCTTATCTGTATAAAAGATCAGATCCTCATCTAGAAAGCCGTTTTTATCAAGAACGTAGAAGATAATTGTGTGGGGTCTTTTTATTATCTGAAATGTTCTAAAGCACAGACATTATATACGTGAATTGAGAAAGTAATCCCTAATTTTACCAGAGCTGCTTCCCACATTATCACATTTCATTTGCTGGTAATACATACGCTAAGGTTAAAACTAAGTTCAGGGATCATTGCGGATAGTTCAAAATGATAATATGAATATATTGGTTCCAATAAAATGAAATACATGGCAAGATGGGCTGAATTAATTTCCATGGCAACACATTTTTTTTTTTCTTGCAGCACTAGATCCCAAAGCATAGGTCAGATCTGTTTAATCCCTGGCTTAATTAGAAAGAACTGGGATTTATTCTTCCCATTTCTTTTCATAATGTGCTACTATGAATGAATAAACTGCCGAGAACATTTCATGGGTCACATTCGTAACTGCGCCATTTGGATTCCACTTCATGTAGAGTTTGGACATTGGACCGCTACAAATTTCTAAAGGCTCTGGCATGGAGAAGCTGGTGTTGGATCAATGATGATCTCAAATGTTGAGCTATTTTATGAGTTGCTTAGTAGCTCCTGGTTCCATAAAATCATCTGACTGATTGACTGCAAAAGACTGTAGAAAGGACTTTATTTATAATCTCACACTCTCTGGTATTCATGGTATTTTTTATTCTCTGGTGTTTTGTATTGTTTTAAGATTTATAATCACACTCTTTACATCACCCAAATGAGGATGGGTTCCCCTTTTGAGTCTGGTTCCTCTCAAGGTTTCTTCCTCATTCATCTAAGGGAGTTTTTCCCTGCCACAGTCGCCCAGGCTGCTTATCAGGGATAAACACACATCATTCACTTTAATTCTTACATTTTGTAAAGCTGCTTTGAGCCAATATCCATTGTGTAAAGCGCAATAGAAATAAACTTGAGCTTGAACTTGAACATTTGGACAAAAAAAAAAAGAGAGATTTAACAATTTAAACCAAAACCCTTTTCTATGCAGAATATGAATGGTGAAGACTGTGTATTATAGTGGAAGTTATTTGACAGCTTTAAATAACAACCAGGAGCAAAAGATTATTGTATTTTGTAGCTCTTGACATTTAAACTGAATAAAGCTTCAAGGTCAATGATCATGAACGTTGCATGATGATGAGAGGAGCCTTTGTATCAAAAGTACATTTCTAAAAAAAAAAAAAAAAAAGTTATTATCCTGAATATACACTTTATAGACAAAAGTATTGGGACACCTCACGTTTTCATATGTGCATATTTGCTTCTAGACTAAAGCTTTAGCTCAGACATGAAGAATTTGCATTGACTATCTTTTTCTTCTTTACTTGAACAAAGAGATCCAAAACTGTTCCAGCATGACAATGCCCCTGTGCACACATGTAGATATGCTTTCCATGGGTTGGAGTGAAAGATCTGCTAAAGAGCTCCTAACCTATTGAACGCCTTTGGGATGGATGGGAACATCTTGAGTAGGGGTTATTATAACAGAAAATGAAGACTGAATGTGGAATGGGATGTTTAGAAAGCACAAAATACAGACGGCTTGGTCGGGCCTCGTAGCACATTATTGGTAAGTACATGTTCTTGCCCCTCTGCAAAAAGAACTGCTATCATCTGGATGAGATCTTATGATACTTCCAAATGCACAGGGCAATGAGGGATTTTTTTTCAGTCTACAGCCAGGTTAAGAGAAGATATTTAAAACCTCACTCCTCACTCTGGGTACACAAGATTTGTTTCTGAATGAACACATGTGTAGATAGAACGGTTTTTACTTATGGCCACATGCAGAAGAACCTGTGGGCCCTAATGTGGCCATTAGTATGGTCATTCTATATTTGTGTCTAAAAGAAAAACATTAAAAACAAAACAAAACAAGGATAATTTGCTTGTTTTAAAGTCAAGACAGAACAAGAATGAAATGTATTTTCTGTTTTCATTTCCTGAAATCATGGACACAATATTTCAAAGCAGCATGTCTTATTGTTCAAAAAAAAAAAGTTAGAGAACCACCAGCCACGCCCCCCTCTAGCGATCAACACTCCTGCTCAGCCTCTCCCTAATGTACTAATCACCTACACCTGTTTCCCCTTAATGGAGCATCCTTTAAAAGATCCCTCTCCCCTTCACTCGCCGTCCGATCTACAATATACATATCTCAGATCACTTGGACTTCCCGCGTTTCCCGGTGTTTCCCGTATTCCTTGCTATTCCCTTCTCGCGAACCTCGCTTCAGCTAAGTTCATTATTTTCAGCACTCCCTCCTCTGATATTTCTTTGTTTGCTCTGTTAAGATCAATAAATTTCACCTTGCTTTACTAGTTTCTGGCGCCTGGTATTCCGTGACAATGGGTCTACATTCCCATAGTTGTCATTGATAGAGATGTATATTAGAAGTGGAAGAATCCAAAAGCATGATGCAATTACTGGAACAACCATCCACAAGCCCCTCTGGCTGCTGCAACACAAATCAACTCGTACGTGCAACATTCAGAAAAAGGAGATTTGACCCTGAAATAACTTAATTTGCTATTAAACAAAAAAAAAAATTATCCTGTGATCCTGCACAGT
The DNA here is from genome assembly GCA_014706435.1 of Silurus glanis. Taxonomy (NCBI): domain Eukaryota; kingdom Metazoa; phylum Chordata; class Actinopteri; order Siluriformes; family Siluridae; genus Silurus; species Silurus glanis. The sequence goes on along the minus strand of JAAIIK010000196.1, from coordinate 760,512 downwards.
GATGAAATAATGATATTGGTCCACACTGTATAACTGGATACAGAATCATCTACTGTATGATGTAGCTAACTAGCTAGCTGATGAACCCAGTAAGCAGGTTTTTGGTCGAATTAGCATGTCATGTAAGGTTAATTATTCTGGTGATCACTTGGTCAGGTTATTTAATGCTTTCCTTAAGAAAAACATGACTGGTAAAGGCTAGTAAAGATGCAATGTGGATGGAAAACATTTATAAATTAAGAAAAATGTCGTAATACTATATCCAACCAGTTTATCCCAAAAAAAAAAGGAATTTCAGGTTTAACTCAAGTTTCTAACCAGAATATGTTTTTTCTCACAGAAACAAGCCAAGAGGAAGTCATTTTGGTTGTTAAACAGCATAACCTAAAAATGCTGGTAACAATTAGTAATTTAGTAGGCTACTACACTATATGGAGAAAGGTTTGGGGACACCTGAGCTATAGATTGGTGCTCTTTGATCATCCCATTCCTCATTTAGTTCCCATTTGCTGTTATAATAATGTTCCTTTAGATTTGTGTATAGATTTGTGCTCATTCAGCCACAAGTGAGGAGGCCTGGGGTGCAGTCAGCGTCCACATTTATCCTAAAGGTGTTCGATAGTGTGCTCTAGCAGGAGATCATTCACTCCATATCCGTCATGCTGGAACAGGTTTTAGGTCTCCTAGTGCAAGTAAAATAAAAATTTCTTGCTACCACATAAAACAACCTCCTATACAATACTGTTGTGTGCTAACAGTTTTGGGAAGGAGCACATACCTCTGGTAAAGTCAGGTGTCCCAATACTTTTTGTGAACAGCTCTAAGACTGCAGGACAGACAGTTCGGAGCCTGCTGAAGGACTCTGCGTCTGATAAAGGCTAAACGAGGTTTGCAGATAGTGCTGGAGCCAAAGTTACATATCACAGTTCGACTGTCAGCTCACATTCAGCTGGGAAATGTCCCACAGCAACTGTTGATGGAGCTTGCCTTGGGAGAGCCTTAGCGTGCTGCAGCTGAGCAATTAGATCAGAGAACATTCAGACTGAAAAATGCCAATGCCACAGTCACTGCCGAGACATTAGATACCTTGCTGGTGGCCATTATCAAACTACCCCACACACACACAACCCAAACCTTCTTAATACATATTGATTTTATACACATAACCTAGAAATCCAATTTTTGCCTCTTATTGGCGCTATAGAGCTTTAAATTCCTGAAGTTTCCATTGTATAGAATGTGTGAGGACAGTGGATTTAAACAGTGACAATAAAGAAAGGCTTTATATCAACATATTGATATTAGATACCAACAGGTGGTATCAAAAGGTTTCCAGACCAATAGTGCTAACTGGCGCTATTGCCACCGCGTGAGTTATCACGTCTGCAATTACATCATGGACAGCAGGTTAGAACAAAAAAACGATGTGAAATTCTGAGTGAAACCAGGCAAAACTGCCACAGAGACGTCTGACGCGACATACGTTTGACATACGGCGGCTCTGCGACGAGTCGTTCGAGGTGTTTCGAGTGGCATGTGCGCTTCAATCGCAAGAACATCGCTGGAAGACGACGGGAGATCAGGAAAACCTTTAACAAGCTCGACCCCTAAAAATGTCGAAACCATTTGGCAACTTGTGCGTGATGATCGGCGGAGAACAATCCACATGATTTCACTCCCTCACTCAGCCAACTCGCCAGATTTGCGGATTTTCCCTCTTCCCGAAGACGAAGCTAGGAGAAGGTGCTTGACACGCTGCCCAAAGAAGACTTTCAGGACACGTTCCAGAAGTGGCAGGAACGCTGGGAGCGCTGTATTGCTGTGCAAGGGGACTATTTTGAAGGTGAAAGTGTGTAAACGTAGATAAATAAAGGACTTTCTTGTAAATAGAGCTCGTCTTCAAAACTTTTTAAAATCACCTCGTGTGCTACAGCGCCGTAAATCAATTATTATCAGGTTTATATCTCCATACAGCCTATAATTCACATTAAATTTATTACACTATTATTGCTCTTTTCTAGTCAAGCAAGCGGTCTTCTTTCTTTCTGAAGTTATGGTCTTTGTTCAGCAATCGTTGTACTTTTATTTGATTCAGGATTAGATAGTGTTAGAAAGTTCAATTGCTTTTTGTATTGTTACTTAATGATAAAGAACGAATGTGAAGTGGGACCCATAGAGATGCACTGAGGGACGAAATATACGAGTGTGTATATATGTGTGTGTGTGTGTGTGTGTGTGTGTGTGTGTGTGTGTGTGTGTGTGTGTGTGTGTGTGTGTCAGTTCGATTAACAATGTTCCAGCCATCATGGCTGTTTAGAAAATAATCATTAAGTGTTTTGCATCCTCCCCCGCTGCCTCAGAAATGTCGTCAATCAGGGCAATCTTTTAGAAGTTATAGCCCTATTATCCATGGCAACCTACTTAAGGCGAGGTACTCATGACTCGCTCTGAATTCATAATCCCTAGAACCAACTATCACAACCACAAGCATGTCTCTCGTTCTCACTGCCCCTTCAATGAACCACATGGCCATCTGTGTTTATTACAATCGAATACAGTGACACCACATGTACCGTGACCGAGGTCTTGCCCTCACAGCACCTGGCCAGTGACTGATTACAGAGCAGGTGTTCACATTACCCAGGTATGAGCACTTTATTATCTCTGCATTTAGAGAAGTTAAAAAAAAAAAAAACAACTGAATACTGTATGTCGTCACCTAACAAAGCTATAGTACTAAAATGATAACATTTATAATGAAGTACTGTATTGATATAAAAACGAGACTAATACAAAAATATGTGTTGCAAAATTTGGATTACGTAAAGAAACGTATTTTTAATTTAATTTAATTTTTAGCACTTGTTAGGATTGTTTGGATTTCCAAATGAGGAAAATGAGAGAGAGAGAGAGAAAACGTTGGATGGTGTGGAGATTGTGAAGCAGGATGTAGATAGGATTAGTAAGGAGGAAGTGAGAGCAGCGATTAAGAGGATGAAGAGTGGAAAGTCGGTTGGACCGGATGACATACCGGTAGAAGCGTGGAGATGTTTAGGAGAGATGCAGTGGAGTTTATAACAAGTTTGTTTAACAGGATTTTGGAAGGTGAGAAGATGCCTGAGGAATGGAGAAGGAGTGTGCTGGTACCGATCTTTAAGAATAAGGGAGATGTGCAGACCTGCATTAACTACAGGGGAATTAAGTTGATCAGTCACACCATGAAGTTATGGGAAAGAGTAGTGGAAGCCAGGCTGAGAGAAGAGGTGACCGTTTGTGAGCAACAGTATGGTTTCATGTCGAGGAAGAGCACCACAGACGCATTATTTGCTTTGAGAATGTTGATGGAGAAGAATAGAGAAGGTCAGAAGGAGTTGCATTGTGTGTTTGTGGATTTAGAGAAAACGTACGAAAGGGTGCCGAGAGAGGAGTTGTGGTATTGTATGAGGAAGTCAGGTGTGTCAGAGAAGTATGTGAGGGTGGTGCAGGACATAGAAGGGACATGGGGTATATCAGTAGGAGAATGCTGAGGATGGAGCCACCAGGAAGGAGGAAAAGAGGAAGGAGGAGGTTTATGGATGTGGTGAGGGAAGACATGCAGGTAGTTGGGTTGAAAGAGACAGATGTAGAGGACAGGGGGGTATGGAGACGGATGGTCGGCTGTGGCGACCCCTAATGGGAGAATCTGAAAGAAGAAGAAGAAGAAGAAGAGATGCAGATTCTCTCAGAAGTAAAGATGGGTAAAACAATCTGTGAAAGACTGTGTCTCCTATTTGTGGTGATGAAAATCACTGCATGGGCTCATTAACAACTCCAGAAATCAGTGACTGTGAACACAGTTTGCCATGTTAGGCACAAATGCAGATTAAATCTCTATCGTGCAAAGAAGAAGGCATGCGTGAACATGATCCACATGATCCGCCACTTTTTCACTTTTCCACAAATTCTTTGAAGTGCTTTTTACAAATCTCAAAAGTCTCCTTACTTCTTAATTAGCAACATACTTTATTGTAATGGGCTCAGTTTAGAATCCCATCATTTCAGTTTAATGTTGAGATCAAATGTTTTTACTGCAAAGTACAAACATTGAACCAAAAATGATAAAGCATAAATATCAATGATTGTAAAAAATAATATATTAATAATATTATGAAATAATCATTTGAAAAATCATGTTTTTCTATTTCTCTGTGTAAGGAACTTAGCATTTTAAGAGGAGGCTTGGAGTAGTCTAAAAAAAAATTGGATCTTGTGTAGCTTTAAATGTATTGTTTAATCAATATATCCAAATGCATAAGTAAATTTACAACAACGTAAATCATTGTGAAACAGTTTCCAGGCTTTTGTCTCGTCTTTATTGCCTTCAGTTACTGCAGATTTGTGTTTTTTTCTCCGTAAAGTTTTGCATTCACCAAGTAAAAACATACCAGCTGGGTTGAGGTCAGGTGACTGACTTTGTCATTTACGAATATTTAATTCTATGCATTAAGAACTCTTGGGATAGGATGACATTTTGGCAAATTTGACATCTATTCTCTGAAGTACCACCTTCTATTTTTGCAGCATTTGAATGAATCTGAACAGAAGTATCACATAGCATCCATAAACTTCAGTATTCATCATGCTTTTTCTACCAGCGATATTATATACCATAAACTCTATTTTTGACAGATGATCTAGTATACTTCGGATCATGAGTCCTTCCTTTCCTTCTCCACACTCTTCTCTACCTATCATTCTGGTACAAATTAATCTTGGTTCTATCTGTCTATAGAATCTTGCTTAAGAATTGTTCAGCCTTTTTTCTTATTAAACAATGTAGTTTGGCTGTAGCTTAGCTTTTTAAGCCGTCATGATTATCATATAAACTGACAATTGATTCCTCGAAAATAGCTACACCAACACCAGTCTTAATCAAGAAAGCCCTCTCCTTTAGCTAACTTTAAAGATTAATGAAGAAATCATACTCTATACACAAACTTATTATAGGTGCTTTCCCCTTGAATTATCAGTACACAGTTTTAATTATGAGGTGGAATTAAAAAGTTTCTAAACTAGTTTTGTAACACGCCAACAGATGGCAGCACAGGGCTGCACGCACCATCACAGGGAGCACAGACCTTCATAAGGCACTTTTAATAAGAAACATTTAACAGCAACATGACAGTAAAATTATGTTTGTATGATGCAGAATTATGCAAGTTATACAAATAAAAATGTTACCTTCATCTACTCTTCAGAGATTTAGTACACTGGCATAAACACTTAGACTTGCATGGTCAATGCAGCATTTACATGACATAGGTTACTGCATGCTGACTGAAGAGTCCGGTGGTTCGCACATCCAATTCATCATGAGTGTAAAAGTATAGAGTATGAAGTGTAATTGTTCTTATCCTGTGCCGCAGCTTTGTTTGTACAAAAGTCCGGAAAGGCCATGCATTATTTCTATTGGGTTGGGTTTTTTTTTTCTCATTTTTATCTCACAATAACAAATGTACTTAACTCCAGATAACAAAAGTTTTGCAGCATATTTTTCTCAAATGTTTCCTCGAGTCACCTTCTCAGGTGGTGAACATTAATTTGGAAATGGTCTAGCACTGATAAATGTAAGGCTAGATAGACAGGTGGATAGAGATACTTTATTCTTCCCCAAGGTGAAACCCATTCCACTGGAGATATAAGGTCATTACGCCAGCGCCGATTCAATTAAAAACAGATGCTCATTCATGATGTTTAGTATTTATGCGCATTTATGCATTTCAAAATCCTTCTTTATCACAAGAGCTCAATATAAAAATACTTTTATGTTGAAATGGAAATTAATTATCAAAAAATCATACAATGTGATTTTCTGGATCTCTAATTAATTTCCATTTTATTGAATGAAATAAGTATTTGATCACCTACCAACCAGCAAGACTTCTGTCTTTCACAGTTGAGGTGTACTGTAATTTGAGGAGAAAATTACAGATCTCTCCATTCTTTGTAAGTGGGAAAACTTAAAAAATCGGTAGTGTATCAAATACTTATTTGCCCCACTGTACATATATACGAGGAGGTATCGAAAAGTTTCAAGACTAGCTCTGTTTACAAGAAAGTACTTTATCTATCTATGTTTACACACTATCAACTTCAAAATAATCCCTTTGCACAGCAATACAGCACTGCTAGTGTTCCTGCCACTTCTGGAATGTGTCCTGGAAGCCTTCTTTTCAAAGCATGTCAAGCACCTTTTGTTATTCACGCTGGATCTCTGCAACGGTGTCAAAACAGCAACCATTGAGCTGCATCTTCATCGAAGTCCGCAGAAGCCAAATCTGGCGAGTAGGGTGGGTGCGGAAGTGAGATCGTATTGATTCCAGCGAGAAACTTACGTGTGAGGAGAGCTTGGTGACAGAGTGTTCTATCTTGCGGTCCATGATAAAATCGCAGATGTGGTAACGCACATGTTCAGAATATCACTAGTTGCACAGCTCCCGATGTACACAGGACGATGCCTTTTTGGCAAACTGACATATGAAGGTCGGTGCTCCTTGTGACTGTGCGTGAAGCCTTGTGCTGCCATCTGTTGGCGTGTTATAAAACTAGTCTTGAAACTTTTTGATACCACCTCATATATATGTAACCCGGTCATGTTATACATCTGAATGCGAATAGTAAGAGCATGGATATACACTCACCGGCCACTTTATTAGGTACACCTTACTAGTACCGGGTTGGACCCCCTTTTGCCTTCAGAAATGCCTTAATCCTTCATGGCATAGATTCAACAAGGTCCTGGAAACATTCCTCAGAGATTTTGGTCCATATTGACATGATAGCATCACGCAGTTGCTGCAGATTTGTCGGCTGCACATCCATGATGCGAATCTCCCGTTCCACCACATCCCAAAGGTGCTCTATTGGATTGAGATCTGGTGACTGTGGAGGCCATTTGAGTACAGTGAACTCATTGTCATGTTCAAGAAACCAGTCTGAGATGATTCGCGCTTTATGACATGGCGCGTTATCCTGCTGGAAGTAGCCATCAGAAGATGGGTACACTGTGGTCATAAAGGGATGGACATGGTCAGCAACAATACTCAGGTAGGCTGTGGCGTTGACACGATGCTCAATTTGTACTAATGGGCCCAAAGTGTGCCAAGAAAATATCCCCCACACCATTACACCACCACCACCAGCCCGAACCGTTGATACAAGGCAGGATGGATCCATGCTGTTGTTGATGGCAAATTCTGACCCTACCATCCGAATGTCGCAGCAGAAATCGAGACTCATCAGACCAGGCAACGTTTTTTTCCAATCTTCTATTGTCCAATTTTGGTGAGTCTGTGCGAATTGTAGCCTCAGTTTCCTGTTCTTAGCTGTCAGGAGTGGCACCCGGTTCAGAGATGCTCTTCTGCATACCTCGGTTGTAACGAGTGGTTATTTGAGTTACTGTTGCCTTTCTATCAGCTCGAACCAGTCTGGCCATTCTCCTCTGACCTCTTGGCATCAACAAGGCATTTGCGCCCACAGAACTGCCGCTCACTGGATATTTTCTCTTTTTCGGACCATTCTCTGTAAACCCTAGAGATGGTTGTGCGTGAAAATCCCAGTAGATCAGCAGTTTTTGAAATACTCAGACCAGCCCGTCTGGCACCAACAACCATGCCACATTCAAAGTCACTTAAATCACCTTTCGTCCCCATTCTGACGCTTGGTTTGAACTGCAGCAGATCGTCTTGACCAAGTCTACATGCCTAAATGCATTGAGTTGCTGCCATTAGCTGATTAGAAATTTGCGTTAACGAGCAATTAGACAGGTGTAACCAATAATGTGGTCGGTGAGTGTATATTTAAATTTGTATTATTATTATTTTTGGATTTCTTGTCCTCAAAATATGTTTTTATGCCTCAAACTTTAAATCTGACACATTCATAATCCTCACACCTTTATTCTTTAGTTGCTCTAAATATATGTTCATAACTAAAACTTTCTTTCGGCTTCTCCCGTTAGGGGTCGCCACAGCGGATCCTCCGCATGTTTGATTTGGCACATGTTTTTACGCTGGATGCCCTTCCTAACACAACCCTCCCCAATTTATCCGGGCTTGGGACCGGCACTGAAAGTGGCTGGGGTAGGTTCCCTGACCGGGGATCGAACCTGGGCCGCAGCGGTGAGAGCGCCGCATCCTGAACACTAGACCACCAGGGAACCTAAATATATGTTCATAACTAATATGCAATATATCCCTATTTATATCTAACGTGCATTATCCTCAGATCAAAATTTTTTTATTGAATTGACATATCACAATCTTACATGCATATACAAACATAAATGTATATTTATGTATAATGTGTGTATGTATATACTTACCTAATTCTTCTTCTTCTTCTTCTTCTTCTTTCGGCTGCTCCCATTAGGGGTCACCACAGCGGATCATCCGTCTCCATACCACCCTGTCCTCTACAGCTGCCTCTTTCACACCAACTACCTGCATGTCTTCCCTCACCACATCCAAAAACCTCCTCCTTGGTCTTCCTCTTTTCCTCCTGCCTGGCGGCTCCATCCTCAGCATTCTCCTACCAATATAACTCATGTCCCTCCTCTGCACATGTCCAAACCATCTCAATCTCGCCTCCCTCACCTTGTCACCAAACCATCCAACATGCGCTGTCCTTCTAATAAACTCATTTCTAATCTTGTCCATCCTCGTCACTCCCAACGAAAACCTTAACATCTTCAGCTCTGCTACCTCCAGCTCCGCCTCCTGTCTTTTACTCACTGCCACTGTCTCTAAACCATACAACATCGCAGGTCTCACCACAGTCCTATAAACTTTCCCTTTCATTCTTGCAGATACTCTTCTATCACAAATCACTCCTGTCACTCTTCTCTACCCACTCCACCCTGCCTGCACTCTTTTCTTTACTTCCCTAACACACTCTCCATTACTCTGCACTGTTGACCCCAGGTACGTGAACACCTCCACCTTCACCACCTCTTCTCCCTGCAACCGCACCACTCCACTGCCCTCCCTCTCATTCACACACATGTACTCTGTCTTACTCCTACTGACATTCGTTCCCCTTCTCTCTAGCGCGTACCTCCACCTCTCCAGGCTCTTCCCAACCTGCTCACTACTCTCACCACAAATAACAATATCATCCGCAAACATCATAGTCCATGGAGTCTCCATTCCTCAGGCATCCTCTCACCTTCCAGAATCTTGTTAAGCAATCTGGTTAAAAACTCCACTGCCATCTCTCCTAAACATCTCCATGCTTCTACCAGTATGTCATCTGGTCCAACCGACTTTCCACTCTTCATCGTCTTAATCGCTGCTATCACTTCCTCCTTACTAATCCTATCCACTTCATCATCCAACCTTCTCTCTTACTCATTTTCCTCATTCATCAGCTGCTCAAAATACTCCCTCCACCTTCTCAACACACTTTCCTCACTAGTCAACACATTTCCATCTCCATCCTTTATGCTCTAACTTGCAACACATCCTTCCCAGCTCGGTCCCTCTGTCTGGCCAATCGGTACAAATCCTTTTCTCCTTCCTTAGTGTTTAACCTCTCATACAGCTCCTCATATGCCTTTTCCTTGGCTTTCGCCACATCCCTCTTTACCTGCTGCCGCATCTCCTTGTACTCCCGCCTACTTTTCTCATCACTCTGTCTATCCCACTTCTGTTTTGCCAACCTCTTTTCCCTTATGCTCTCCTGCACTTCCTCATTCCACCACCACGTCTCTTTGTCTTCCTTTCTATTCCCAGATGTCACACCAAGTACTTTTCTAGCTACCTTCCTTATCACTCCTGCAGTAGTTTCCCAATCATTCAGCACCTCTTCACCACCACTGAGCCCCTGTCTGACCTCTTCCCTGGACCTCACACTACACTCTTCCTCCTTCAGTTTCCACCATCTTATTCTTCTTTCAGTCCTTACTCTCCTCCTCTTCTTCTTCGCCATCCTACAGACCACCATCCCATGCTGTCTAGCCATACTGTCCCCTGCCAACACCTTACAGTCTCCAATCTCCTTCAGGTTGCATCTCCTACATAGAACATAATCCACCTGTGTGCACCTTCCTCCACTCTTATAGGTCACCCTATGATCCTCCTTCTTCTTAAAATACGTATTCACCACTGCCATTTCCATCCTTTTAGCAAAATCTACCACCATCTGCCCTTCCACATTCCTCTCCTTAAGGCCATACCTACCCATCACCTCGTCATCACCTCTGTTCCCTTCACCTACATGTCCATTAAAGTCTGCCCCAATCACCATCGTTCATTTCTAGGTACACCATCTACCACTTCATCTAATTCACTCCAGAATCTTTCCTTCTCCACCATTTCACAGCCGACTTGTGGAGCATAGGCACTGATGACATTTATCATCATCCCTTCAACTTCCAGCTTCACGTTCATCACACTATCAGAAACTCTCTTCACCTCCACTACACTCTTACTGTACTCTTCCTTCAGAATCACCCCTACACCATTTCTCTTTCCATCCACACCATAATAGAACAGTTTAAACCCACCTACAATGTTCCTGGCCTTACTCCCTTTCCACTTGGTCTCCTGAACACACAACATATCTACCTTTCTCCTCTCCATCATATCAGCTATCTCTCTCCCTTTACTAGTCATAGTACCAACATTTAAAGTACCAACCCGAACCTCCACTCTCCTACATTTCTCCTTTCCCTGCCGTCCCTGTAGACGTCTTCCTCATCTCCTTCTCCTCCTTTGGCCAACAGTAGCCCAATTTCCACCGGTACCCTGTCGGCTACGATACCTGTGGCGGTCGTTGTTAACCCGGGCCTCGACCGATCCGGTATGAAATTCTTAATCGTGACCCGCATATTTGATTTGGCACATGTTTTACGCTGGATGCCCTTCCTAACGCAACCCTCCCCATTTATCCGGGCTTGGGACCGGCACTAAGAGTGCACTGGCTTGTGCCTCCCTAATGGCTGGGTTATATACTTACCTAATTCAATCACTACATTATACAAATTTTTAATAACACAGAACAATTTTCTCATATCTTTAATTACTTCAAAAATCTACTTCACTTTATTATCTTCTACTACTCCTCTCCTCCACTCCTGCTCATCACACAATGGCATACAACAATAAACATCAACAAAATAACATCCTATTGGCCCCCCTGTCTCTACCATGCGGACCTATTTTGCTACTTAAAACAGTTGTATCTAGAGACAAATATCACTTTTTCTGGATCTGTACATTCGCCAAGTAGGACCTATTTAACTGTGCAGTAGTTGCACCCAATCATGCTCCTTGCACACTTAAATAAGTCACCCCGAGATTTCCTTTCCCTGGGACTCAAACCCGGATCACCGAGGTTTGTCTTAAGTACCGAGGAGTAATCTTAACACTATTAGACAATATGGGCACACTTCACTGCTGTCACACTGTCCTCATACATGTCCTGCACCACCCTCACATACAGTTATGTTCAAAATAATAGCAGTACAATGTGACTAACCAGAATAATCCAGGTTTTTAGTATATTTTTTATTGCTACGTGACAAACAAGT
>JAAIIK010000196.1:717252-736603 GCA_014706435.1 Silurus glanis | reverse complement strand
CACACACACACACACACACACACACACACACACACACACACACACACTAGCCTGAAACAAGGACCATTTTAAATTGACACACACTGCCATCTAGTGGTAATAAAAAGATTGGCCAATTTTAGATAGAAGTGAAAACACGTATTTTGAAGTAGGTTTGGTTGTTACTAAGAATTTGGTGTCGTTACAGTCAGGAGCATTTGGTAAAGTCTGGATTAAAACTTTTACATTAAACAATTTATATTACCCTCTAATGCCAGGTTTGCTCACCTGCCTGATCTGCTGTAACTTGAAAATGTTAGAAAAAGTATTTCAGTAAAAATTTGCTTGTTTCTTTTTCCCACTAAACAAAGTTATATCATTTTGTCATCTTTATTCTCTAACAGAATATGTAAGGATAATTAAGACATATTACATTGCAATCAGCGTTCACATTCATCCTATAAATGTTCAATAGTGTTGGAGCTCTATAGCAGGAGATCTTCCACATCTTCCAACCCATGTCCAGCAGATCTTCATGGAGCTGGCACAGGGGCATTATCATGCTGGAACAGGTTTGGTTCAAGTGAAAGAAAAAGTTTAAAGAAGAACCACATATGGGTGGAAAAGTTGGGTGTCCCAATACCTTTGCCTGTGTAGTATATACTTTATATTAATATTCATGAGCACATTTATTTCCTAAACATTTACATCCAGCACATTTCTCCAGATTGACTAACAATTACCTAATTTAAACACTGATTTAAGGGCCTTGCTCAAGGGCCCAAGAGTGGCATCTTGGTGGTGCTGGGATTTGAACTCACAACCTTCTGTTCTAAATTCCAATGCTTTTACTTACTAAATGACCACCTCACCCACCACTTCTTTTGACTGGAGATTTTAATTTTGACAAACGGTCAAATATCATAGCTATTAGTTCAAACCAATTAAATGATAGTTAGACTATAGGTGAAGTGGGCATTTGTCTAATAGTTACTTATTTATGTCCAAAAGCAAGATCCAGAGTTCAGCCCCAGGGCCAAAGTGGATTGCATCTAAACTCCAATGTCCAAATCAGTTTCCATTTCATCAGACAGTGACAGTAAACTATGGGTTCTTAGTCTTTTTTTTCCTCTGACTACAGACACAAACTTATGCACTGTGATGGACAAAAGTGCACAAACCATGTAGATGAGCAAAAGTAGAAATTAAATGTGCTCAATTTAAACTTCCACTTGAGTAAAAGTACAAAAGTATTTGCCTTTAAATGTGCTTAAGTATCCAAAGTACTATGATTTATTATGGCTTTAATGTTCCTATTATAATTTTTGTTCAAAGTCTCTTTGCTTAATCAACTCAGTTTAAGTGAAAAGACTAATGTTTCTCTCAGCACACTGATATCTATTTATAGAATAATATGAATGAGTCAAACACTGATTGATTTCTATTTAAATGATCGTGAGCCCAAAACCTTTCAACTGCTTTAAAAAAGAAGGCCAAGGGGTATGTGGCGAGTTCGGGTCAGGAGTTTCCTAAAATCATTTATTCCTCTCTAAATGTTCTGCTTGCTGTTGAACTGATGCTGAACTGTATGTTGGTGATCAGTAGATACACCAAGCGCCAATCAATACAAATTCAAAACAGAGCGTGCGCTCGACCCTGATTGGTAGATTGCTGCGTGTTTGGCCAGTTGCATTTTTATCCTCATAAATAAAAAGTGAAAAATCGACTTAAGTACAGTAACGAATTACATTTACTTCCTTACAATCCATCACTGATTTATTCATGGTTACAGAAATAACAATTAAAGAAGTTAACAATAATAAGGGCCACAATAAAATAAAATAAAACGTAAACCGCAAAGTCTGAAGTCTATCTCAGATATATTAATGTGTGCAGAGCTACAGACGTGTTTTGACAGTCTAACTTGGATGTAACATTTTCCCTCTGACCAACTAATCAGAGGTCAGAAAAATGCTGACGCTATTCTGGGCCAGATAGCTGCCCTGTGAGGCAAATATGAAATCTGATTGGTTAAAGAAACAGAGCCATAGATAATATTCTATATAGAGTATAGAGTAAATATAGAGTAAATGGGCCAGCAGTACTGACTTTGAAGGCTCTGGGCAGATTAGATTGACATGGCAGCACATAGAGACTGAAATCTGATTGGACAAAAAAATCTAACATCCACATACATGTACTGGAAGCAGTGCACCCAAGAGAAACTCTACAAAATTAAGAGAATAAACTGTAGGGAATAAATTAATACAATTTCATGGAACAAATATTAGAATTTAGCTTGTAAATGTAGGACAGTGCTTCTGATAGTGTTTAGGCCAGCAGAGAATGCTTTGCTTCACCCCTATTAAGATGCAGTGCGATGCAATGTAATATGATGCTCTGCAATTCAATATGGTGCAGATAGATCACTTTTATTTCTTTGCTTCAGACAGACAGCAATTCATCAATTTACTTGAGTTCCTTCTGACTTCACAAACACGCTTTTTTGTTGCAAAAAGAAAAAAAAAAAAAAAAGCTGAAATAAAACCGTGTTCTATTCTTGTTCTGTCTACAGGAAGATACAGCTCTACCTCTGCCATGTTAATCTGTGTTCTATGTGACTCTCAGGACACGCCTCAGCCTCTGTAGTATTGTGATACGTTATATTCATGTAGCAGAAGTGGTGCTGAGAGAACACACTCAAGAAACAGTTTAGTGAGGAGAAATCAATCGATATATACAATATTGGTCACTGTCTAAATAATAAAAGTGTAGTATCTACTAATATTTATAGAAATAGAACTTTTTATATATATATATATAAATTAAGATGCACCAATGTGAACTTCATTCAGGCTCACAAATGTTGCACAGTTGGAAACTGAAAAAATTTGCCTGGTCTGAATCTGTTGGGGAAACACAGATGACTCCAGCCTACCTTGTGTCAGAAGTTCAGGCTGGTGGAGGTGGTGTAATGGTGTGAGGAATGTTTTCTTGGCACTCTTTTGGTCTTTTTTTTTTTAAATCATGACTTTAATATTAGCTGATTTGAGTTTTAATGCTGATCATGTGCATCCAACAAGTTCCTCATCTCCTAATGGCTATATTCAGCATGATATTGCATCATGCCACCAAGCAAACTTCTTCCCAGACATGACAGTGAGTTCAGGGTTCTTCAGTGGCTTTTCCAGTCAGAAAATCAGAATCCGATTGCACATCTTTGGCATGTGGTAGAACAAGAGATTCACAACATAAAACAAAAAAGAGCAGGAATTGCATGATGCAACGATGCCAACATGGAGCAGAATCTCAAAGGATCCCTTTCAACATCTTGGTGGAATCTGTGCCATGAAGTTTCTAGGCTGTCATGAAAGCAAACGCAAGGCTCTGCTCAGTCGTATGGTTCTCTCGAGTCGACTCTTGGCCAACTCTTTTAAGGGATACCTGTTTGTTTTTGTTTTTTTTCCCACGCAAATTTCCATTAATACGCAAAATTGTAGAAGGTTTCAACACATCAATTATAGACCCCAGCCATTAGGGTTGCACAAGCCAGTGAGGAAGAGAGGTAGGGAGAGAGGTAGCTGATATGATGGAGAGGAGAAAGGTAGATATGTTGTGTGTTCAGGAGACTAAGTGGAAAGGGAGTAAGGCCAGAAACATTGGAGGTGGGTTTAAACTGTTCTATTCTGTTGTGGATGGAAAGAGAAATGGTGTAGCGGTGATTCTGAAGGAAGAGTACAGTAAGAGTGTAGTGGAGGTGAAGAGAGTTTCTGATAGGGTGTTGATCGTGAAGGTGGAAGTTGAAGGGATGATGATAAATGTCATTAGTGCCTATGCTCCACAAGTCGGCTGTGAGATGGAGGAGAAGGAAAGATTCTGGAGTGAATTAGATGAAGTGGTAGATGGTGTACCTAGAAATGAACGACTGGTGATTGGGGCAGACTTTAATGGACATG
Organism: Silurus glanis; assembly: GCA_014706435.1. Taxonomy (NCBI): domain Eukaryota; kingdom Metazoa; phylum Chordata; class Actinopteri; order Siluriformes; family Siluridae; genus Silurus; species Silurus glanis. Next base: position 732,668 of record JAAIIK010000196.1, on the reverse strand, counting down.
TAGGTGAAGGGAACAGAGGTGATGAGAAGGTGATGGGTAGGTATGGCCTAAAGGAGAGGAATGTGGAAGGGCAGATGGTGGTAGATTTTGCTAAAAGGATGGAAATGGCAGTGGTGAACACTTATTTTAAGAAGAAGGATGATCATAAGGTGACCTATAAGAGTGGAGGAAGGTGCACACAGGTGGATTATGTTCTATGTAGGAGATGCAACCTGAAGGAGATTGGAGACTGTAAGGTGTTGGCAGGGGAAAGTGTAGCTAGACAGCATCGGTTGGTGGTCTGTAGGATGGTTTTGGAGGTGAAGAAGAAGAGGAGGAGAGTAAAGACTGAAAGAAGAATAAGATGGTGGAAACTGAAGGAGGAAGAGTGTAGTGTGAGGTTCAGGGAAGAGGTCAGACAGGGGCTCGGTGGTGGTGAAGAGGTGCTGGATGATTGGGAAACTACTGCAGGAGTGATGAGGGAGGCAGCTAGAAAAGTACTTGGTGTGACATCTGGAAATAGAAAGGAAGACAAAGAGACGTGGTGGTGGAATGAGGAAGTGCAGGAGAGCATAAGAGGAAAGAGGTTAACAAAACAGAAGTGGGATAGACAGAGTGATGAGAAAAGTAGGCAGTGGAGTGGTGCGGTTGCAGGGAGAAGAGGTGGAGAAGGTGGTGGAGTTCAGGTACCTGGGGTCAACAGTGCAAAGTAATGGAGAGTGTGTTAGAGAAGTAAAGAAAAGAGTGCAGGCAGGGTGGAGTGGGTGGAGAAGAGTGACAGGAGTGATTTGTGATAGTAGGGTATCTGCAAGAATGAAAGGGAAAGTTTATAGGACTGTGGTGAGACCTGAGATGTTGTATGGATTAGAGACAGTGGCATTGAGTAAAAGACAGGAGGCGGAGCTGGAGGTAGCAGAGCTGAAGATGTTAAGGTTTTCGTTGGGAGTGACGAGGATGGACGAGATTAGAAATGAGTTTATTAGAGGGACAGCGCATGTTGGACGTTTTGGTGACAAGGTGAGGGAAGCCAGATTGAGATGGTTTGGACATGTGCAGAGGAGGGACATGAGGTATATCAGTAGGAGAATGCTGAGGATGGAGCCACCGGGAAGGAGGAAAAGAGGAAGTCTAAGGAGGAGGTTCATGGATGTGGTGAGGGAAGACATGCAGGTAGTTGGTGTGAAAGAGGCAGATGTAGATCAATTGGTGTTAGAAATAGCTCATATGAAAAGCTAAAACCCTTCCAAATGATGTTTAATGCACTGAAATAAATCTTTTTTCAGTGAAACTAATTTATCATTAAATCAAGACAGAAAGGTCAAATTTTGGCAAGACAAAAGTTTTGTCGCCTATACAGAAATTGATCAAATTTACTGCAAATACAAAAATATGTCAGCAAATTAAGTAGTGGTGCTGTAAGATCCAAATGTAATATCTTGTATGACTTCCATGAGCTTGAAGGACTGCATCCATGCGGTTTGGCAAGGATTCATACAATTTATTGATGAAGTCATCAGGAATAGCAAAGAAAGCAGTCTTGCATGCCTCCCAGAGTTCATCAATATTCTTTGGTTTCGTCTTCCATGCTTCCTCTTTCATCCTACCCCACATATGCTCAATGATGTTCATGTCTGGTGACTGGGCTGGCCAATCCTGGAGCATCTTGATCTTCTTCACCTTGAGGAACTTTGATGTGGAGATGGAAGTATGTGATGGAGCACCATCCTGCTGCAGAATTTGGCCTCTTTTAGGGTTTGGAATATAAGAGGTAGCTAAGATTTCTTGGTATTTTAGACTATTGATGTTGCCTTCCACCCTGCAGATCTCTCGCACACCCCCATACTAGATGTAACCCCAGACCATGATTTTTCCGCCACCAAACTTCACTGTTTTCTGGGTGAATCTCGGATCCATGCGGGCTCCAGTCAGTCTTCTGCAATATTCGCGGCGACTGTGGTATAATTCAACAGAAGATTCATCTGAAAAATCCACCTTCTGCCACTTTTCCAGCATTCATCCTTTTAGCAGGCTGTGGGCCTTGGCAAATGCCACACGGTTTTTTAATTGTCTTTTGTTTAGTGCTGGCTTCTGGGCACTGATTCGACCATGGCGGCCATTTCGAGACAGAATCCGACAAACTGTTCTGGTTGACACAGGGACTTCAGGTGACCAGGTCTCGTGGAGCTCTGCTGCAGTGGAAAATGGGCTGGCCTTGGATGTTCGAGCCAACAAACGGTCCTCTCGAGCAGTTGTCTTGCGGGGTCTGCCTGACCTGGGCTTGTCAAAAACGTCTCCAGTCTCTTCAAATCTTTTTTTTATCCTCTGTACTTGACGCTGAGACACATTGAAGGTGTCTGCCACATCAGCAATGGATCTGGTCTTCAGCCTCTTGATAATCAAAACTTCAGTCTCAGGGTGAATCTTAGGCATGTTTGCAGAGGTCTAGTTGCAGTTGATGTGAAGGTCTAGTGTACTGGGGTTCTTTTTATACACACCTGAGACCTGAGCCGAACGGAATTTTTCCAACTTAATAACAACCCTATACACACCGCCAAGATGGCAACTGCTTTGCTGAGGAAGGGGAAGGTGATGGAGTGGCCAAGTATGTCTTCAGACCTGAACCATGTTGAGCACCTGTGGGGGATCTTCAAGCGGAAGGTGGAGAAGCGCCATGTGTATAACATCCAGCAGCTCCATGATGCCATTATGGAGGAGTGGAAGAGGATCCCAGCAACAACCTGTGCAGCTCTGGTGAATTCCATGCCAGGAGGATGAAGACAGTGCTGCATAAAAATTATGCTCACACAAAATATTGACACTTTGGACACAATATACCATATTACCACTAGATGGCACCGACATTATAAGAAAATAAATAATAGACCTTATAATACATAATAAATGAGAAATCTGCCACTTTGAGGTCACAATTTGTACAAAGGCAATGGCTTGACTGACTTTTTTTTTTTTATTTACAGCAATATGTACAAGTTAGCATATAATACACACTTTCTGAAAATGACACAACCTCAAATGAGTCCATTTTTTAAATGACGAAAGTAAGTTACTCCACTACAAAACTTCTAATGGAAAATATAGGCTTTGGCATGTTTCCAGTAAACTGTTGGCTTTTTCCTCACACACACACACACACACACACACACACACACAGGAAATGCACACAAGCCAGAATCACCAGGGTCTGATTCAGAGTTTACAAAAAGTCCCAAACTCAATGCTAAATCCTGAGTTAAACTGTGTACCGTGTGTGGATTTATCAACTCGAGCCACAATGAGCTTGTTCACTTCAGGGATTTGACCGAATATACTTCAGGATCTACTTTCTGGAACGGACCCTGAACAGGAGATGGATGTGTTTCACGTGTAACACGCCATCACCAAATATCGCTTTGTCATTTGTGTTTTCGCTGTAAGAAGGAAATCATTTCTTCGTTCCACTGCATTTTATAAATCTAAAATAACAAGGCACACAAAAGCATTCAGTATCAGATGCATGACCCTGCACACATTCATCTTTCTACACCACAGATCATCAGATCATATCGGCTTCATCAGATGAATCAGATGTACAGAACCGTTAAAGCAGAAGTTCTTAATTACAGATGTCAGGAACCAAGAACCGACCTTCACGAATGGGAGCGCATTGTTTCGAACATGAAACACAGTTCTGTTAGTCCTGGGGTGTGGGATCAATAAAAATCATGTTCAATTCATATTTTTTGGTCGGTGGAGGTTCAGCATTTTCGCTTTTTTTCACCTCAGAATGACATGAAGGCACTGAAATATACAAGAGAAGTATATCGGTATTCCCATAACTAGAGGTCGACCGATTAATCAGTTTTATAGTTGATTGCTGGAACGATCGGGTCTCTACCGAAGTCCGAAGAGGCCATGCATTATAACACTTTTCTTTCTTGTTTTCTCATAATCTCAAATTAACAAAAATCGTTTTCTCATAATCACAACTTAATTTATCTGTATATTCAGAATTATTAATAGTTTAAAAAAAATTAAGTACTGAAACAATGTTTGTGTCGAGATCACAAGAAAATCAAGTCGTGATAACGAGAAAACGATTCATTTCGTCAAGATCACGGGACAACTTTTTTTTACAACGCATGGCTTCTTAGGACTTCCATAGCTATCTGAGAAAATCCATACAGATTCCCCGCTTCCAGTTCACTGTCATTACGAGAGCGGCCTCTAGAGGCAAATCACCAAGTGCTGTTTGTTTTGACATGAGAATTATATTTATGTATTAATATATTTATTTCATATAGCACATTTTTTCACTGTTTTGTTTTGTAATGAAGTTCAGTACTAATTTACATGGCGTGTTTGTTTTTTTAATCAGTATCGATTAAAAAACTATCGGCCGGTTAATCGGGTTATCGGCAATACGATTCAACCTAGCTATTGCTATTGGCAAAATCCGATCCGATCGATTAATTGGTCGACCTCTAGCCATAACTCCCAAAATGCTTCAGAGTGCAGAAAAGTGCACACTAGAAGAATAACCAGTATATATCTTAAATTTACGTGTATTTTGGGATAATTTTCTGCATCTTTGTATATACAGTAATCCCCTGATTTACCGCGGTTCGAATCTCGCACCTTTGGTTTATTGCGGAATTGCATTTGCCACATAACTCATTTGTTTGGCTGATTTTCCAAAAAACTTATAGGGAATTGTTTTTATGGAGTTTTTTGTTGAAATAATTCAATTTATTAATAGAAATATAATTATTACTTATAAAATGAAGTAAAATGTTAATACAGTACTTTATATATAAAATAGCATTTTCGGTTTTTCGTTTATCGCGGGCGGATTTGGAATGTAACCACCGTGATAAAACGGGGGATTACGGTGTTTATACATCATTGGATTGCAGAAGAGTGGATTTTTTTTTAACTCACTCACTCTGCAATGTTGATCATTTAAATAGTTTAATTGTTAATGGATGTTGTAGGAGAAAATGAAACCGGATGTTTGAAATGTTTGGACAATAAAGCGGTCTAATTCACCCGCCTGGGGTACATTTAAAAGATGCCATGCTCAGTTCCGCTTACTTAAAAAAAAATTTTAAATAAAAAAAAAATTTAAAAAAAGAGAAACTCCAACATTTCCATACGTTTCAACACAAACAATAAGCTATATACGAAAAACCACAGGAAAAACACCATCACTGACAAATCTGCATTTAAAATCAGAATAATGTTTAAAAACATGTTATTTTGTGAGCTGTTATTATATAAAAAGACCAATTAAAGCGTAACAAACACCAAAGCACCGATCACACTGATCATCATAGTGATCACTGTCCCTCGGTTAACTGTAAACTGGTTTTACAGCCACAAAGTGCTGATATAAAACAGAACTGAAACGACACACATAACAACACAAAAGAACATCTTCAGATATGAATGATAGATTTCCTTTATACAAAAAAGGACTTTTTAAACAAAGTGACCCCCTTTCTTAAGTACCTCGGGGTACAGTACCAGTTAAAAGTTTGGACACACCTTCTCCTTCCACATTAATACAGAACAATCCAAACTATGAAAGGACGTGTATGGAATTATGTAGAAACCTTTTAACAACCCAGTATATGTTTTAGATTTTAGATTCTTCAAAGTAGGTCCATTTAGCTTTGATGACCTGGGATAATTTTCCAACGATCTTGAAGGAGTTTCCAGGTGTTGGGTACTTGTTGGCTGCTTTTCCTTCACTCTCAAACCATCTCAAACTGGATTTAGCTTGAGTAATTGTAAAGGCCACGGCATCTGATGCAGTACTCCATCATTCTCCTTCTTGGACAAATAGCTCTTCCAGAACCTAGAGGTGTTTGGGGTCATTGTCTTTTTGGAAAAGATGTTGAAGATCCCACTAAGTATAAACCAAAATGGGATGGCATGTCACTGCAGAATAATTTTGTAGCTATGCTGGTTAAGTGTGTCCTCAATTTTACTTAAAAAGCCAACAGTGTCACCAGCAAAGCATCTCTTCACCATCACAACTCCTCCTCCTCCTCTATGGTTCACAGTAGGAACCACACATTCAGAAACCCTCCCTTCACTCGCTGTACGTCTAACAAAGACACGATCGTTAGAACCAAAAATCTCAAATTTAGACTCATCAAACAAAAGGGCAGTTTTCCACTGATCTAATGTCCAGTCCATGGGTTTCTTGGCCCAAGAAGGTCTCTTCTGCTTGTTGTTCTTCTGAAATAATTGTTTTTTTGCTGCAATTCGACCATGAAGGCCTGACTCACACAGTCTCCTCTGTTTCAACAGTGGATGTTGAAATGTTTATCATTTATCTGGGTTTTAATCTAAGGTGCTGTAAATCGTTGTTTTCTGAGGCTGGTAATTCTACTTATTAACTTATCTTCTGCAGCAGAGGTAGCTCCTAGTCTTTCTTTCCTGAGATGTTCCTCATGAGAACCTGTTTCATCATAGCATTTGATGGTTTTGGCCATGCCATGAGTTTACTGAGATCAGAGCTAAGCTGGGCTACTTTGGACAATCGAAAATATAAAACATATTCTGGGTTCTTCAACACGTTTTTTGTTTACTACAAAATTCCAGATGTGTTCTTTCGGACTTTGGATTCTTCAGCATTAAGGTTCAGTGTTGATAATAAGTTGTGTCAAAACTTTTGATTGATACTGTATATCTCTTAAAGATATCTTTGTATATAGTGATTATTATGCATCATGCGATTTATCCTTTATCCACAGTCTGATAATATACTATGAGCAGATTTCCATGTTAAGGAATACAAATAATGTATTCAGGGGCACGTTTTTTTCCTAATTATACTTTTCCCAAATGAATTTAAAGCTCTTCAGTCTAAAGGAAGAAAAACATTTTCCAGGCTGGTGATAAAACAACACAGTTACATCACAATCGGAAACGTTTCACCAGGGACTGTGTGAGTTTTAGAAGTGATGCAGGTTGAACGTTATTGCTCCACGCAATAACGTCATTATATTCTTATTAACTCTTCAGCTCTAATTAATTTGGAATACTTTCTTGATCCTACATGGAAATTATTATTTCTTTGCATATCTTAGTAATGTTAGGAGGCTGGGGTCAGAGCACAGGGTCAGCCATGATACAGCACCCCTAGAGGATAGAGAGTTAAAGGCCATGCTGAAGGGCCCCAGGAGTGACAGCTTGGCAATACTGGGGCTTGAACCCCCAACCTTCCGATCAGTAACAAAGAGCCCTAACCACTTAGCAAGCACCTCCCACTTCTTTGCTCTTTGTTTGAGTTTTTATAAGATATACGAGATAGTATCAAAAGTTTCGAGACTAGTTTTGTAACACGCCAACAGATGGCAGCACAAGGCTGCATGCACAGTCATAGGGAGCACCGACCTTCATAATCAATGTACCAATAGACGTCGGTCCTGCGTACCACGTCTGCTATTCTGACCACGTGCGTTACCCTGTCACCGAGCTCTCCTCACACGTGAAACAACATAATCTCACTTCCGCGCCCAGCCTACTCTACAGATTTGGTTCCTGCGGACTTCAACCTCTTCCTAAAGATGAAGTTCAAAGGTCGCCGTTTTGACACCATTGCAGAGATCCGGCACGAATGGCAGAAGGTGCTTGACACGCTTAGAAACAGACACGTTCCAGAAGTGGCAGGAACGCTGGGAGCACTGTATTGCTGCGCAAGGCGACAATTTTGAAGGTGATAGTGTGTAAACGAAAATAAATAAAGGACTTTCTTGTAAAACAGAGCTAGTTTCGAACTTTTTGATACCATCTCATATATTTCTTGTTAGTTTAGGTCCCTCCCTTTGGAATGCACAAACTCAGGACTAGGATAGAGCATAGTGGACTTTTAGAACAGAGAAACTGAAAACTAGGGGGAAAAAAACATTCAAGGTATAGAATGAATGAATGAATGAATGAATGAATGAATGAATGTCAGAAGTGTGTTTTTGCATGAGATACAGATGAGCTACTCGCAAGCCAGTTTGCTGTCAAAACTGGACAGGCCGATAGCAAAGGCTTGCAGTGCACACATGGGGTAGTTGTAATCCAGTGTGAACACATCCTCAGCAACACGGCCAAACTGCATCACAATGTAGTCAGCTAGGGGGAGACACAAATCAGAAAGAAAAATTTAAATATACACAACATTTACACAGATATATTTTCCAGCCATTTGTGGTTCTTCCCCAAACTTTAGCACAAAATTGGAGACACACAATCGTATTTTCCCTTCACTTAAACCAGAGACCCAAACCTGTTCCAGCATGACGAAGATCTGCTTTCCATGGTTTAGAGGGAAAGATCTCCTGCTAAAGAGCTTCAAGCCTATTGGGATGAATGTGAACACCAACTGCACCCCCAGGCCTCTTCACCTTCCCTCCTACATAAGTACCTGACTTTACTAACACCCCTTTAGCTAAATGAATCTCCACAAATCTCCACAAAATCTATTGGAACATCTTCCCTGAAGACTGCACTTTTTTATAACAACAAATGAGGACTAAATGTCGAATTCCGAACCGTACTTACGATCGTTATCATGGACGATCTGAAAGTTTTTCACAGAAGCCTGCGTGACCCTTCCGTGGAAGTTGAGCACGTAGGACTGTGTATCGTCGTTCCACACCGGAGCCTTATTGTGCAACTCGATGAGGTTCTCCAGTGAGTGATTTTGCCATTTACTCAATAAAGATTCCTGATCCTGTTTAAAAATAATGATATAATAGAGAAACATTTAAGAACATGAATATTAATGGGTCAAATGGAGAAATTAATGCGACGGAAAACAATTTTCTTGAAACGGACAAAATAAATTGTCCTTAAATTGCTACTTGAGTTAGCGTATGATACACAGTTGTATATTTCAGCAAAGCCAGATGAGAGAGATCAGCTTAACAAAGTTGAGGAGTGTGTAAAGGACATTAGACAGTGGATGCTTGATAACCTTCTTCTGCTCAACTCAGATAAGACGGAAGAACTTTTACTAGGACCACATGCAGCTAGAAGCAAACTTTCCGATTACGTAGCATCTCTGGATGGTGTTTCTGTCTCAGTGTGTTCAGCAGTCAAAGACCTTGGTGTGATTATTGACCCGAGTCTTTCCTTTGAGGCTCACGTGAATTATATCACCAGGATCGCCTTCTTTCACCTTAGAAATATTGCTAAATAGAAATATGATGTCGTTACAGGATGCAGAAAAACTAGTTCATGCTTTTGTTACTTCTAGATTAGACTACTGTAATGCTTTACTGTCAGGGTGTGCGAGTAAGTGCATAAATAAGCTTCAGTTAGTTCAGAATGCAGCAGCAAGAGTCCTCACTAGATCTAGAAAATATGAGCACATCACCCTGTTTTAATCAGTCTACACTGGCTCCCAATCAAATCTCACATTGATTATAAAATACTACTACTGACGTATAAAGCACTTAACGGTCTCGCACCGCAGGATCTGAGTGAACTTCTGTACCAGTATGATCCTCCACGCCTACTTAGATCAAAAGGTGCAGGCTATTTGTTGGTACCTCAAATAATGAAGACTACAGCAGGGGGCAGATCATTCTCTTATAAAGCCCCACAGTTATGGAACAACCTTTCAATCAGTGTTCGGGACTCAGACACAGTCTCAGTGTTTAAGTCAAGGTTGAAAACATATTTATGTAGTCAAGTCTTTTATCAGTAGATTTTTTCTTAGGTAAAGGAGCAGATCTGGAGAGAACATGGATATCGACTGTTTGGTGAACTGGGATATTTGTATGCTGTCGTCCCCTCACATTCACACGTTCACTCAGGTTTGTTGACAGTGGTGTGGTGGGTCGTCTCTTATACCAGAGATCCCTCATGTCTGTGTTACCTTCTGGTTCTCCTTGTAGTTATGCTGCCATAGCGAATCTTGCCGGAGTCCAAACTGCACAGTGATATTAACTTTCATACAACAATAAGGACACTTAATAATCCATATCCTTCTCTTCCTGTCACCCCTCCTCTCTCTCTCTCTCTCTCTCTCTCTCTCAAGTTAAACATGCTCCTGAGGTTCCACTGACCACTGTTCCTGCCCCTCTTCCCTCCGTGGAGCTTCCCACTTCGTCCAGGCCTCGTTTATCTGTAATAAATGGACATTCGGTGCAACCCAGATGAGGATGGGTTTCCCTCTTGAGTCTGGTTCCTCTCAAGGTTTCTTTCTTATGCCATCTCAGGGAGTTTTTCCTCGCCACAGTCGCCACCGGCTCGCTCATCAGGGACAAACTCACACTTATAAAGAACATATTCATTTTTTATCACCACATTATCTGTGTGAAGCTGCTTTGAGACAATGTTCATTGATAAAAGCGCTATACGAATAAAAATGAATTGAATTGAATTGAGCTTTTTTACATATATGTACTTTACTAAAATATTTCCATTTGGAGAGACTTTAACTTCACTACATTACTGTCATGGAGTGAGTGAACGGGAGGCGGAAGCCGGAGTAAAGCTCGCTCGGGTTTATTAACGAGAGTGAGAGAGAGAGAGATACACACAAGCACACACACGCACACGCACACACACGCACACACGCGCGCACACACGCGCGCACACGCGCACACACGCGCGCACACACACACACATACACACGGCAGTCCTGTGGAACCCAAAGAGGGATATCTGTGGTACGCCCTGGAGGGGCGAGGTCCACACAGTCCAAGAATAAACACACCGGAGGATAGGGGTAATCCGGGGCGCGCTTTGGGGAGAAAGCGCAACCGCTGAGAGAGTACAGAGTTCGGAAGGAAAGGCACGCATAAGGACACGTAGCAGCACCATACATCCAACACATACAATAACGAACAAGGGAGTGAGTGTGAGTGAGGAACTTCTGAAGGAGCAGGGTGGAGTGATGATGATCCCCAGGTGTGCGTGATTAAGCCTGGGGCTCCAGAGAGAGCGGAGGCATGAGTGATAATGAGCCCCAGGTGTGCGTGGTTAAGCCTGGAGCTCCAGGGAGAGCGGAGGCATGAGAGCCACCAAAGCGGGCGTGGCAGGTGGATCCCTGACAATTACAAAGTCAAATAACTTTTTACTCAACTACATTCTGTGAAATCAGTCGTTCCATTTATTTATGAGCCGATAAAATCTTCTCAATTACGCTTATCTTATATTCTACTTATCATCAACATACAGTTCAGCGTCAGTTATACAGCAAGCAGGACATTTTGAGAAGAATAAATGATGGAAGAAATCCTGACTCCAACTCGCCACAGCACCCGTGGTCTCATCTCAACGATTTAGTAGTTGAAAAGAAGGTTTGGGTCATTTGAATGGAAATCAATCAGTGTTTGACTCATTAATATCATTGTATTCATAGATCGATGTGCTAAGAGTCACATTAGAGTCTTTTCTCATAAACTGAGTTGATTAAGCAAAGACTCTTGTGACAAGAACAATAATAGGAACATTATAGCCATAATAAATCATAGTACTTTGGATACTTAAGCACATTTAAAGGCAAATACTTTCGTACTTTTACTCAAGTGAAAATTTGACTCAAAAACCGAGGTACGTAACCGAATCGTGAGTTTGGTGTAGTGTTAAACCCTTGGCACACTTGAGATTTCATAGTGATTTCTTTGCACAGATTCAAGACTTTGAAAGCTCCAGTTTTGTCTCATCTGTCCAAAGAACATCTCCCACAAGCATTGCGGCTCATCAAGATGCATTTTAGAAGATTTTTCAAGGACGCACTCAGTTTGATCACTATAGTACAATTATTTATAGTTTTATTCTAGGGAAACTATGAAATATGTCTGTATATTTATAAGGATGTAGTTTAATAAAAAATAAAATAAAAACCACTCACATTCGTGGGACGAACAGGAACACGCTCGAAGTTCATGTTCATGCCAGGGATGATGACGGTCATCTTGCGTGGGCCTTTGAAACCAAGTACGTTGGTTTCCTACAGAGAAAGCACACAACACCGAGGGTCATACAGCTGCATTTCTGGACTGTCTAAAACAAGACACACATGTCAGAACTCACATAGCAGATAGCGGCTAGTTCCTGCCGTGTGTTGCTCTCTTCCAGCAGAGCTCCGGAGTTCTTGCTGGGGTTTGTGCCGTTATCATAGACGGTGAACTTCGTTCCCATAAGATTGGATCTAAAGGTAAGCGGTGGAGACAATTAAATAATAAATAAAACAGAATATGAAAATTCAGATTTTATGAAATTTTTTTATTAAATGATCATAAGTTTATTTTAAAAAAAGTCATATTTTTGTCAAAATATGATTTTGAATGTCACGTTGGTCAAAAAGAATTTTGGAAACAGATTTTCATAAAATTATGCTAATAAATAAGAAAAAAAAATTTTTAAATAATAACTCAAATTTTTCATGAAAAAAGTTATATTCTTGTCAAAACATTTGTTATGTCACCTTTTTTCTTTTACGTTCACTTTTTAACAGTTTTTCATGAAATTATGTTTAAGAATATTAAAATTCATTTTCTGGCTGTCATTACAAGAGCGGCCTCTAGAGGCGAATCACTAATGCCACATGCTGTTTGTTTTTAAATGTCTGACTGTGCGCTGCACAGAGAGCGCAATATTGTATTTAATAAATTTAATTTAATAATTCGATAATTATATTTATTAATTAATATATTCATATTTATTTCCTTTAGCACATTTTCATGATCCAGTGCTGTTTTTTTACTTTTTGTAATAAAATTCAGTTCTATTTTACATGAAGTGTTATGTTTGTTTGTTTTTTATTTAGTATCCATTTTAAAAACTATTGGTTGATTTATCGGTTATTAGCAAGTACGTTCCAACCTGGCTATCGGTATCGGTTAAATCCGCTATCGGTCATAAATAAGCACAGCTCTTCAAATGTGACGCTCATTTGTCTGTATGATGCAGAACAAAATAATAAACTAATCTAGCATTAGGAGAATACATAAATAGGATAGGATAAATACATTTACTGTTACAGACCAACACCCAAAAAAAAAATATTGGAGACCCCTAGTGTAGGAAATTGTTATTTTACCTTAGAGTTTTGAATCTTTTACTGAAGATTGTAGAAATCTTTATTCCCCCTACAAGATTCAGATCTTTCAATGACTTCCAAAAACAAGTGAGGTTGTGTGTTTGTGTGTCCAGAAACCTGAAGTGAAACTAGCTGGTTGTTGTTGGGTTTTTTTTTTTTTACCTTAATTTACCTTTTCTCGCTCTCCTTCCTGCAGAGTTATCATCTTTTGTTTAATGCCCCCTAGTAGTGAAGGGTTGTACATGAATGATTCGTTCATTTTGAACGAGTCTTTAATGTGATTTAGAAGAACAAGTCTTCTCAAAGAGTGATTTGTTGATTTGAAACGAGTCTTTAATGTTTTAAAAAAAAACGAGTCGTTTAAAATAGTAATTGATTCATTTTGAATGAATCTCTAATGTGACTCAGACGAACGAGTCTTCTCAAAAGAGTTGTTGATTTGGAACAAGTATTTTATGTGACTCAGAAGAACAAGCAGCAATTCTCAAAGAGTAATTCATTCATATTGTTGGGGATCTGCTTATTGAAAATGTAACATTATTTTATTTCTGATTACAGGCATTAAATAAACTAAATGACTAAAAAAAAAATGTTTTCATTTTGATGAACTAGATAAAAAAAAAAATGACTAAAATGATCAGATCTTTCCATCACTGCCCCCTAGTGATCAAGATGCTTACGTACAACCCTCTCTGCATGCTGCGGTATTCACAAATACGCCATCGCGGAAGTAAAAACCCAGCATCAGAGGCAGCTGTGCTGATATGGTGACAGGCAGACAGAAAGCAATGTTTGTTTAGGCAGAAATAAACACGCACCTCAGTTTTCCCACAAAGCTCTCGGCCTCGCGAGACAGATCTGTGGCATCTACTGATATCAAATAGTTAGAAGTCTTGCTCTTTTTCCTCTTTCGGCCAGCCAACAGGAACAACTGAGAACGACAGGAATGTAGATAAAAGATGGAGACGGAAAAAAAACCATGCAGTCTATATTTAATTCTTTACTTGATTTTATTCAGCTTTTTTATTTATTAGATATTATAATAAGGTGTAAATAAATACATGGAGGACTTGCATGGTGTGATACATGGTGTGATTTGGACTATTAGGTTCGAAAAAGCCTAAAACATGTTCTGGGGCCAAAAATAGATTCATGTTTGCACAAAATATTGAATTATTAATTAATGAAGTGTTCGGGAACGTGTGCTACGTGTCGACCCGAGCACTCTGCACCCTCTGACCTTCTTGCCGTCCTCTCTCTCCAGGTGCATGAAGTAGGTGGGGTATAAGCCGCGGTCCATTCCCTTCTTATCGCGTGTAATACGGCACTTTACTGTAACGCCACGTGGGGCCGGTCGCAGCACAAACTCCTCCGGGTTGTCCACTTCGACAGAGGGACCTTCTGCTGTAGGTGAGGTCGCAGTCACACACTCCTAATGGGAGCACATGTACGTGTGAAAACACATCAGCGCAACAACAGAAACCCGTGCGTGTGTATTAAAGTGTGTACGGAGTTTGAGGCCTTACTGTACTGGACTTGGTGCTGGATGCCGAGGCAGGACGTGTGGACTCGGTATTAGGGGAAAGAGACCCGGCTCCGTCTTCGTCCTCATTATCATCATCACTGACTTCATCGTAGTTCACGCTGTCTGGGAGTCCTGGTGAAAAAAAAATAATAATAAAAAATCAGTGAGATTCTTGGGTATGTGCCACAACTTATCCAACCTTCTAACCAATGGGTCTTCAACCAGGGGTCGGCGGCGGGACTGCAGACAGACAGCAAATCATCAGTTTAATCAAATGCCTTCTGACTTCTAAAGCATGGCCCTTTCACAAACGCTTTTGTAGTGCAAAACAAAAAAAGATGAAATACAACCAAAAGTTCTTTTCCTGCCCTGTCTCCAGGAAGATGCGGCTCTACCTCTGCCATCTTAATCTGTATTCTACGTGACTCTCAGGACACTCCTCGGTCTCCGTAGTGTTGTGATACGTCATATTCACGTATTATTGCTGCTGAGAGAACGCGCTCGAGAAGCGAGGAGAAATCGATCGACATCGAAAATATTGGTCACGTTCTAAATAATAAAAGTACAGCGCATCTACTAAGAATGCTAAATGAATAAATCGATGAATCGAATTTCAATCGATGCATCACATCGTTAACTTTTATGTCGATTCTGAATCTTACCATCCCTAAATACACACTGTTATAAAATGAGGGCTTAAGTCATTAATCTGTAATGTATGGGTTCAGGTCATAAAAAAACTTTCTTTCGGCTTTTCCCGTTAGGGGTCGCTACAGCGGATCATCCGCATGTTTGATTTGGCACATGTTTTTACGCTGGATGCCCTTCCTAACGCAACCCTCCCCATTTATCCGG
>JAAIIK010000196.1:697946-717242 GCA_014706435.1 Silurus glanis | reverse complement strand
CTTCCTAACGCAACCCTCCCCATTTATCCGGGCTTGGGACCGGCACTCAGAGTGCACTGGCGTATGGGTTCGTGACACACAGGAAGGAAACTGAACAACGAGGGATGAGTTCATGTTAGAGACCTCCGGGGGGGGGGCGGAGTTCAGCTCAGTGCTGTTGGATTTTACCCATGGTGTGCGGTAATTCAGGATTCGTTGCCCTCAGAGAGACAGCGTTGGGTAAATGACAAGAGAGCAGAACTCACAGATAGAACGCTCTAAACTAAACACTGGAGTGTAGACAGTACAAGGCTCATAGCCAGAAGCAGCCAGTGTGTGTTTGTTTCGGCTCGGACAGTGTACTGTGTGTAACTCCGTACTCACCCCGTCTCTGCAGCAGCGTGTGAATGTCTGTTTTAGGTTCCAGCAAAGTTTCAGTGTCTCCGTCTCTCTCAGGCTCCTCGAGCGGAGGAGGGGAAGGCTTCTGTGGCGAGCTGACCGACTGCACTTGGATCTTTGTACTGAGATCAGGAGCTTCTGAACCCAAAAAAGCTGCAGGTCCATCAATACCTGCTGGAGGACAAGCACCTTTGAACACTTTTTTTGTGCTTCCGGTGATGCTGGAGAAAAAAAGTGAGTGCCAAAACACGGCCTGCATCCCAACACTGATTTAACACGCGGACATTAGAGCCAAAGGTTTATGCACCCTGACCATTACACCCATGGACACTTCTTCCCCAAACTGCTCTGATTTTATATGAGGTGGTATCAAAAAGTTTCGAGACTTGCTCTGTGTACAAGAAGGTAGTTTATTTTTTCTATGTTTACACACTTGTACCTTCAAAATAGTCCCCTTGCACAGCAATACAGTGCTCCTAGGATTCCTGCCACTTTTAGAACGCGTCCTGGAAGTCTTCTTTCCGAAGTGTGTCAAGCACCTACTGCGATTCGCGCTGGATCTCCGCAATGGTGTAAAAATGGCGACCATTGAGCTTCGTCTTCGGGAAAAGGGTTAGTCTGCAGGAGCCAAATCAGGTGAGTAGGGCAGATGCGGAAGTGATATCACGTTGTTTCAGGGGAGAACGCACGTGGTCAAAATAGCAGATTTTACAGATGTTAAAGCTCCCGATATACACAGGATGACCTCTTTTGTCACACCGACTTATGAAGGTCAGTGCTCCCTGTGACTGTGCAAGCAGCCTAGTCTCGAAACTTTTTGATACCACCTCGTATCCTCCCTCTGCACGGTGATGCGTTAGATCCTTACCATCGAAGATCACATCGTTGGTGATGCTCAGACGGGAATCAACAAGTAGAGCTTGTTCCTCATTGCGGCGCGGCCGACTGCGGCGTGGCCGAGCTTCTGGGTTCGGCTGCACCATCAACGGCTCTTGGCGCTTCCGTCGCTGTTTTTGCTCCAACAACGCTCTCTGTGTATTGGTAAAAACACAGATACTGGAAGAGTGAACTACAAATTAGAGGCTTTTTCAGACCTCAAAAATGCAGGAGCAAATACTTTGTCACATCCTATAGCAACACACACATGAAACACCATCGCGAGACACAATAATATCGGAAAGAAAACCAATTCTTTCGGTGTGTGAACAATAATTTTATATCTGACAATAGAGTGGAAATTCGGATTTCATTTCCTGATACACTATATGGCCAAAATTTTGTGGAGACCAGACCATAAGATTGGTACAGAGCTGTTTTCCACACCTTTTTCGGTATGTTTTTCACGTTATTAAGCAAGAAACTTCATCAGAGAATGTATTTCTAAAAGACATTGCTTTCTTTTAATGTTTCCAGTTTTGGAAACTCCCAGAGGTTTGCAACCCTTAGAGGTAACAATAGCAATTAAACTGGTATCTATAAAATTACAAAGCATAGAGAGTGTATATAAGTTGATTGTTGAGTTAAGGTTAACATCATAAGAGGCATCCTGTAATGTACACTTTTAAATTACCATCTGGACGACGATATTGTGTTCCTAGATGCTCGAAAAAACAGGTCAAAATTATCTTTTATACCCCAAGCAATTAAATTCTTCATCCTCTAGTGGTAAATGATGGTCAGCTAGACTGGTTATTTTAGATCAAATGTATCAGCGTTGAATTCATTCATTTATTTATTTATTGAAATATAAATAAAGTATGCTGCAAACATACTTTTCCTACGGGGATACATTAACTGAACGGAATGAGAGGAAAATGTGCACGAACATGGTCCTGGGGACGCAACTTTTAACGAATTGCCAGTGTAAAAGTCATCATGAGCCACAAGGCTGTTTAATGGTGGAACAGAACATGACTTGTGTATCCCAACCCCCCAGCTGTGTTTGAGGTATTGCCCTATTCATATTTTCAGCAGGAATAAACTGCCCTGTTTTTATGTCGTTACAAGAACAAAAGCTATTTACCGCAAGTATAGACACAGCCCCAAACTGCAGCACCTCAGGAAGAACCATTATAAAGCTAAAAAAAGATAATAATCTAATAGAAATACCAGATGACCCACATGGCTGTGATCACAATAGAATGGGATATTCTGCAGTCGAAAGGATGCAGCAAACAACAATATTTCCAATACACACACACCCGCACACACGCATATTAACTGTACTCACACTTTGTACTCCGAGCCCGTATTGCACTAATACACAATATAACCATCTAGTTGCAGTAAAACTGATTTTGACCCCAGCACTTTCAAAGCTCAGACCCAAAGACCTTAATAATCACACATGCTAACTGGTAGTGGTTCTTTCCAAATCTGTGGCAGAACCACGAGCACACAACCGTTTCGAATGCTTTACTGTAACTAAGAAACTCAAACAGTGCCCTAGCATGACGACGTTCCTGTACACTAGGCAAGTGCCATGAAGACATTAGGGGTCGGACGATTAATCGGTTTTGCAGATTAATCAACACCGATAGTTGATTGCAGGAACTATCAGCAAAAATCCATACAGATAGTTTTTCCAGGTCGCTTCTGAGAAGATCCACTGTCATTATACAGTACGAAAGCGGCCTCTAAAGGTGAATCACTGACACCACGTGCTGTTTGTTTTGACACGCGAGGCTGCGCGCTGCACCTCATTCATATCAGTTCATAGTGCGTTAACTAAAGTTGCCAGATAAAATGAAAAGGTAACAAATAAACAATTTTGGAAATGTTGAAATTAAAAAAACCATTTCTCATTTATTCAGTTTTACTTTATCTTTATATGCCTTTACAAAAGCCAGAGCATTGAAATTATTAACATTTTTTATTTTTGTACCTTACGTTCAGTACTATTTTACATGGTGTTATGTTTATTTTAAATCCAGCATCCATTTTAAAATATATCCTTTGATTAATCGGTTATTGGTAGGTACAATCCAACCTAGCTATGGATATCGGTTAAATCTACTATCAGTCGACCTCTAGAAGATATATTGTGTGAAGGTTGGACTGAAATAACTCGAGTGTCCTCCTCAACCCCACTGAACACTGACCGAACCCCAGGCCTCCACACTCAACATCAGTGTCTGATCTCACTAATGCGAGATCCCAAAATCTAGTAGAAATTTTTATGTTATGAATGAAGGAATATATCTGGTATAAAATTTTCAAACAAGCACTTGGAAGCAATGGTCAGGTATCTATTAGGAATCTAGTGCATCGCCATAACTGAGACATCTCGATGCATAGAGCACGACATGGCATATTAAAAATACATATGAAGCAGCTACCAATACGATGCGATACGATTCACCCTACTATGATGCAGTGCGATCCGATTTCCATTCGATTCAACACAATGCAATACGAAGCGATAGCAAAAATCTGATGCTCTGCAATTCAGTACGGTACCGATTTTTCTTTGGTTCAACCAAACAGCAAATCAACAATTTAATTAAGTGCCTTATGAATTCTAGTGCATGGCACTTTTACAAACAGGCCTTTGCAAAAAGAAAAAAAAAGCCAGATGTTCTTTTCCTGTTCTGTCACCAGGAAGATGCAGCTCTACCTCTGCCATGTTACTCTACATCAGGGGTCACCAACCTTTTTGAAACTGAGAGCTACTTCTTGGGTACCGATTAATGTGAAGGGCTTCCAGTTTGATACACACTTCTGAAATAACAAATTTGCTCAATTTACCTTTGATTATATGTTATTATTAATAATTAATGATATTCATCTATATCTAGCCATCTATATTTTAATATTGTCGTTTTCAAATTCACACCAATGCAAGTGTGATTTTAAAAAGAATAGCAACAAAAAAAATGAAACGCAGCTCACTGGTAAGTGGCGCTATGGTGAGCTATTTTTAGAAAAGGCACACGGGCGACTCATATGGTCCTTGCGGGCACCATGTTGGTGACCCCTGCTCTACATTCTATGTGACTCTCAGGAGA
Source organism: Silurus glanis (assembly GCA_014706435.1). Taxonomy (NCBI): domain Eukaryota; kingdom Metazoa; phylum Chordata; class Actinopteri; order Siluriformes; family Siluridae; genus Silurus; species Silurus glanis. The sequence goes on along the minus strand of JAAIIK010000196.1, from coordinate 712,857 downwards.
CGCCTCGGTCTCCGTAGTGCTGTGATCAAATATTGCTCACAAATTATTGGTCACTTTCTACATAATAAAAGTATAGCGCATCCACTAATAGATAGAGCGGGCAGCCCGGCCAAACTGAACGATCAGGGGGAGAAGGGCCTTAGTCAGGGAGGAGAGAGGAGAACCTTCCAGAAGAACAACCATCTCTGCAGTCTTTCACCAGTCAGGCCTGTATGGTACAGTGGCCAGCAGGAAGCCACTCCTTAGTAAAAGGTATATAATGGCCCATCTGGTGTTGGCCTAAATGCCAAGCGTAAAGTCTGGAGGAAACCAGGCACCGCTCATCACCTGGCCCATATCATCCCTACAGTGAAGCATGGTGGTGGCAGCATAATGCTGTGGGGATGTTTTTCAGTGGCAGGGACTGACCTCTGCTCTACATTCTATGTGACTCTCAGGAGACGCCTCGGTCTCCGTAGTGCTGTGATCAAATATTGCTCACAAATTATTGGTCACTTTCTACATAATAAAAGTATAGCGCATCCACTAATAATTTTACATGAATAAATATGTTAAAAACAATGCATCAGAATGCAAATGCCATCTTGTATCCGATGCATCACACGGTTAACTTTTATGCTAATGCATTGATGCAAATCAGTGAATCTTACCATCCCTAATATATACAGTATGTACTTTAAGCCAAATATTGAACATACCGTTAAATTTGGAACAGATGTTTCTGTATGTCGTTTATGGTCATTTGAAATGATACTCGAGAAGGTAAAATGTTTGCATTTGACCAGTGATCCTACCTGATGCTCATTTCAGCTCAGAGCCTCCTATACTGCTAAGGATGGATCTGCATTTATAGCTTAAAGATCACCATTGGATTGCTGTAGATCGATTTTTTTTACTTGGATAGCCTGAAGAACAGAGCTGCTCAAAACCATTTGCGCTCAGGACTCGATCAATGGAACCGAAAGAAAATCGTTAATGCCTCTAATGCAATGCCAATGTTAATGCTCACACGCAACACAATAACTCTGCCAGACTTAGTACCAAGGTTTGGATGAGTTGCTACCGTGTTACAAGGATGTTCTTGGAGTTATTAATTGTGCATTTTGCCTTTTAAGAGCCAGTAAATTATCTTTACACACCGTGATTCAGAAAACATCATTTCCACATCTGCAGCAGATTCAGCTAATTGTTAACATATGTGTTACACAAACATCCCTGGAAATTGTCTATTGAGGAGGAGGGAAAGAAAAAAGAAGTGATGGTGATTAGAGAGAGAGAGAGAGAGAGAGAGAGAGAGAGAGAGAGAGAGAGAGAGAGCTACTGACGAGGAAAAAGAAATAAATCAAAGCAACAAAACATTTAATGATCTAATATACGGTTTTAATTTGTGTGTGTAAATTATGGAGATACATTAGCTAATGAGTCAAGGAAGCTCTCAGAAATGCTTCAGAGTCTTAAAATAAGCACCAAAATACATCGATCCATATCGGTGCATCAGCATAAACATTAACGATGCGCTGCATTGATTAAAAAATTGTGCATCTGTTTTTTTAATACAAGTTGCCATTTGTATCGCGATGCATCATTTTTAACATACTTGCATCGCTAAAAAACGATTTATTTATATATAATTATTAGTAGATACGATTTCTCCTTGGTTTTTAAGCGAGTTCTCTCAGTACCACTGCGGCTACATGAATATAACACTACTGGAGACAGAAGAGAAAAAGAACATCTGGTTTTATTTAATCTTTTTTTTGTTGCACTACAAAGGCCTGTTTGTGAAAGAGCCATGCGCTAGAAGTCAGAAGGCACTTACTGTATAGAGCATCCGGAAACTATTCACAGCACTTCACTTTTTCCACATTTTATGTTACTTTTTCCAAAATGGATTAAATTCATTATTTTCCTCAAAATTCTACAACCAATACTCCATCATGACAACATGAAAGAAGTTTGTTCAAAATCTTTGCAAATTTATTAAAAATAAAAAAAACCACGTACAAAAATCTCTTTTCACTGAAAATCCTTGAGATGTTTCTACACCTTAACTGAAGTCTACCTGTGGTAAATTCAGTTGATTGAGAATGATTTGGAAAAGCACACACCTGTATTTTTAAGTTTGGAACCGCCCTTACTAAGGACTTACGAAGGACTCTTCTTAGAGCGGGCAGCCCGGCCAAACTGAACGATCAGTGGGAGAAGGGCCTTAGTCAGGGAGGAGAGGAGAACCTTCCAGTAGAACAACCCTCTCTGCAGTCTTCCACCTGTCAGGCCTGTATGGTACAGTGGCCAGACGGAAGCCACTCCTTAGTAAAAGGTATATGACGGCCCACCTGGAGTTGGCCTAAATGCCAAGTGTAATGTCTGGAGGAAACCAGGTACCGCTCATCACCTGGCCAATATCATCCCTACAGTGAAGCACGGTGGTGGCAGCATAATGCTGTGGGGATGTTTTTCAGTGGCAGGAACTGGGAAACTAGTCAGAAATAATGAATGCTGCAATGTAAAGAGACATCCTTGATGAAAACCTGCTCCAGAGCGCCCTGGACCTCAGACTAGGGCGACAGTTCATCTATTACCAGGACAACGACCCTAAGCATACAGCCAAGATAACAAATGACTACATTATTACTGCATGTCTTCCCTCACCACATCCATAAACCTCCTCCTTGGCCTTCCTCTTTATCTCCTTCCTGATGGCTCAATCCTCAGCATTCTCCTACCGATATACCCCATGTCCCTCCTCTGCACATGTCTAAAGCATCTCAATCTCACCTCCCTCACCTTGTCTCCAGAACATCCTACATGCTCTGTCCCTCTAATAAACTCATTTCTAATTCTGTTCATCCTCGTCACTTTTAACGAAAACCTCAACATCTTCAGCTCTGCTACCTCCAGCTCCGCCTCCTGTCTTTTAGTCAATGCCACTGTCTCTAAACCATACAACATCTCAGGTCTCACCACAGTCCTATAAACTTTCCCTTTCACACTTGCAGATACTCTTCTATCACAAATCACTCCTTCTATTCTTCTCCACCCACTCCACCCTGCCTGCACTCTTTTCTTCACTTCTCTAACACACTCTCCATTACTTTGCACTGTTGACCCCAAGTACCTGAACTCCTCCACCTTCTCAACCTCGTCTCCATGCAACCGCAACTGCACTACCTCTCATTCACACACATTTACTCTGTCTTACACCTACTTACTTTCATTCCCCTTCTCTCCAGCATGTACCTCCATCTTCTCAACACACTCTCCTCACTAGTCAACACATTTCCATCTCCATCCTTTATTGCTCTAACTTGCAGCACATCCTTCCCAGCTTGGCCCCTCTGTGTGGCCAATCGGTACAAATCCTTTTCTCCTTCCTTAGTGTCCAACTTCTCATACAGCTCCTCAAATGTCTTTTCCTTAGCTTTCGCCACATCCCTCTTCACCATCTGCCACAACAAGGGTACTCCTGCCTACTTTTCTCATCTTTCTGTTGATCACAATTCTGTTTTGCCAACCTCTTTCTCCTTATGCTTTCCTGCACTTCCTCATTCCACCACCACGTCTCTTTGTCTTCCTTTCTAGCCAAGCTTACAGCATCATACTCAAAAAGACTTGAGGCAAGCAAGTGTAGAGCAAAGGCTGTGAAAACTTATGTACGTAATTATTTTTGTTTTTTTTATTTTTAATTCATTTGCAAAGATTTCAAACACACTTCTTTCACATTGTCATTGTGAGGTGTTTGTAAAGTTTAGAGAAAAATAATGGATTTAATACATTTTGGAAAAAGGCTTTACCATAAAATGTGGGAAAAGTGAAGCGCTGTGAATACTTTCCGGATTCACTGTAAGTAAATGTATGATTTGCTGTCTGTCTGAACCAAAGAAATAAAAGCGCTTAGCCACATATTTTAAGCATCATATTGAGATTTGTGATGAGAGTAGGGAGCAGGTTGAGAAGAGCCTGGAGAGGTGGAGGTACATGCTGGAGAGAAGGGGAATGAAAGTCAGTAAGAGTAAGACAGTGTACATGTGTGTGAATAAGAGGGAGGGCAGTGGAGTGAATAAGAGGGAGGGCAGTAGAGTGGTTGCAGGGAGAAGAGGTGGTGAAGGTGGAGGAGTTTAGGTAATTATTTAGGTTTAGGTATTCCCAAAAGGGGTGGGTCTCCATCCCATTATGGATTCGCAGAACCTCAACAAACACCTTAGAAAGTTCAAAATGCTCACAATAAAAACATTATACAATGTTATTCGTCACAGAGACTGGTTTACATCAGTAGATCTGAAGAACTCTTAATTTCACGTAAGTATTTATCCTGCACACAGAAAATTTCTCATGTTTGCCTGTTAGGGCACAGCCTACAAATTTTTTGAAAGTTACATTCGGCTGGCATTAGCCCCAAGGATCTTTACTAAATGTATCGAGACTGTGCTAACACAGCTGAGAACAGCAGGTCTCAGACTGTCAACCTGTTTGGACGATCTCCTTCTCTGTGCTTCGTCACGGCAGCAAGCGGAGGTGGATACGAATCTGCTGGTGTCCCATGTGCTTAGAGCCCAGGCAGGAAATAATTTACTTGGGTCTCAGTCTAAACTTAAACCTCTATCAAGCGTTTCTATCAGAGGAGCACATCAGGTCAATTGTGGTTGTCGCTCCCTGTCATCCCATTGAGACTGTTGCAAATGAGAGAATTTTAGTGCTGGACAGTAGTGGCACATCGCTTATGTCTGAAGCACAACTTCAACCGCAAGGTGATTTTGTCATCACTTTGCCACTGGAAGAATTCGCACTTTTTTAGAATCAGGGACCCTGCTGGGAGTTGTTTCTCTGAGAAGAGTAGTAACAACAGATGCGCCGCTCATGGGTTGGGGTGCAGTGTGCGAGGGCAGAATAGCAAAAAGAAAATGGCATCTTGCTACAGAACGTGCACATACACTTCCTGGAACTGTTTACAGTGTTTCTAGAATTGAAACTTTCTGTGCGGTTTCTTTGGAATCACCACGTTTTGGTCAGCTCAAACAACAACGCGGCAGTGGCATATATAAATCGCCAGAGGGGGGGATACGTTTTCCTCAGCTTCACAGTTTAGCACACGAACTCATGGTGTGGGGCATGAAGCGTTTTCTTATTACGGGCGACTCATGTCCCGAGAATAATGAATGCGGGGGGAATCTCCTGTCCAGGGGGAATACCCTGTGCGGGTAGTGGACTCTCCACACTCAGGTAGTGGAACAGTTGTGGGTGAGGTTCGGACAAGCTGAAATACATTTCTTCGCCTTCCAAGAAAAACCCCACTGCCCTCTATTCTTTTCTCTGGGGAGAGACGGTGCACCTATGGGTTTGGATGCTTTGGCTCACCCGTGGTAAATGTACTGCTTTATACATTTCCTCCACTTGAGTCTGATCTTACCAATGCTAAAAAGAGTAAGTGCTCCTTTGAACTGGCCAGGGAAACTGTGGCTGACATAGATAATCCAGCTCCTGCACGATCGGCTCGGCCTCTGCTGTTGTGAAGGGAGCACCTCTCACGAGTGCATTAAGCAATTTTTCACCCGGCACCAGAAAAAGTGGGTCTCTGGGCCTGGATTGTGAGAGGTTGAATTTAAGTGTTAGAGGTTTGCCTCTGAGGGTGATTGAAACAAAAAAAATGCGAGCGCGGCTTCGACGCACTCTGCATGTGATAGGAAATGGAATGTATTTGAGCTATGGTGCGCACATAGGCAGACTGTCTCTTTTCACTGTTCGGGGGTGGAGATGCTATATTTTCTGCAAGAACTTTTAGATAAAGGCAGAGCCATCTCGACTGTTAAGGTTTATCTTGCCGCAATTTCTGCATGCCATGTGGGGATTGACAGGAATACTATAGGATCTGTCTGTGGTCCTTAGCGCACTCTCTCAGCCTTTCCCAGCCTTGTTATTGGCTATTTTGAGTTAGTGGTCTTTATGCTTTGTCAGTTCATAACTCCTCTATGCGGTTTGCTATGGATTTCTCGCGAGTAACTCTCAAGACTAGTTCAGCATTTGTCCCTAGAGTGAGCGAGTCAGCTTTTGCTTATAGACAGGTGGATTTACTGGCATTTTATCCACTCAATTGTTTGTGCCCTGTCCGTGCTCTGTGTTACTATGTGAACAAGATGAAGGGATTGAGACAGCGTAATCAGCTATTTGTTTCATGGGCTGTTTCTCATAAGTGTAAACCTGTTTCCCATCAGCACCTGTCCCACTGGTTAGTGGAAGCTATTATATTGGGTTATAATAGCATGGGTCTTCATCATCCATAAGTGTTGAGGGCTCATAGTGCCCGAGGGGTGGCCACCTCTTGGGGGTCGTTTAAGGGTGTTTTAATTAAAGACATTTGTGTGGCAGCGAGCTGGGGTTCATCATACACTTTTTTCATATATATATATATATATATACATACACACAACAACAATTATATTGCAAATTGTTTAAATAAGTCATATTGCACATTGTTGTTGACCTTTTCTGACACATGTGCATGTCATGGCAATGCCTCTGTTCACAAGCTAGTTCCATGAAGATATGGTTCACATGGTTTGGAGAGGAAGATCTTGTGTGACCTGCTATAGAGCTCTGATCTTAACCCGACTGAACACCTTTGGGATGAATTGGAAAGCTGACTGCACCCCAGGCCTCCTCACTTCACCTTACATCAGTACCTGACTTTACTAACATCCTTGTGGCTGATGTCCACAAGCACACTCCAAAATCTAGTGAAACATCTTCCCAGAAGAGTGGAGGGAATTATAAGAGCAAATTGGGACTAATTGAGGAATGCGATGGACCAAAAAAAAAAACAAATACTTGTGACCTGCAAAATTTCTAGTAATGCGCATGTTGGTCGACAGAAGTGAGATAAATATTTGATAATTAACCTGATTAATTCACTATATATCGTAGCTAAGGTAGACCAGTCTGTTCACATGTACATGACAGACCAGATAGATAATTCTGTATTCTATACACTGCATTTAGTTAGCTCGCTAGAGTTACATAACACAGCATGTGATACAGCACTTATTGAAGGTGGTGGCTCAGTGGTTAAGATGTTGAACATTTGATCGAAAGGTTGTGAATTCAAATCCAAACGCAACTATGTTGGCTTTGCTGGGCCCTCGAGCAAGGCCCTTAACCCTCAACAACAGTTGTATAAATGTCAGAGCAACTCAATTTTTTTATTCTATAAATCACACTGGTCACAATAAAATTATGTAAGAAAAATATATGGACAAAAGTAGGTGGACACCTAAACATTACATTTCAATGTGCTTTTTTAACATCCCATTCCACATTAAGTCCCCATTTGCTGTTATAATAACCTCAATTTCTCTAGGAAGATGTTCCACTAAATCTTTTGTGTAAATGTGTAGATTTGTGCATTCCACATACCATTACTTTTCTGCAAAATGTGATATAGTAGTGAGAATAGTGCCACACCAATCAATCTTTTAATTGATACCAATAACATCACTTTCCATCCATTTATTGATTTTGTGTGTAACATTTTCGCGCTTTTTTTTTTATGAAAAACTGACCGAATTATGGTTGGGTTGGTCTCGTTGCAGTGTAGCTTCTAAGACTATTAAGATACAACCTCAAAATTATACAGTTTTAATGCTTACAAAAGGCAATGTGAATATCAGATAATTATGGACTGCAAGCTCTAATATCAGATTAAACAACCAGGTTTCAATAAAAGACCAATAAATTACAGTTAGGTTATATTATTTAGTCTCAAAGTGAGGATAAATTTATAAACTTTCATATGGTACCATTTTAATTGTTCTACCGTACTTTGTCGAGAAGTTACGAGGCATCATGTTCATCGGACACCCCCCACTCGTATGCAAATATACTCGCCTGTGCATAAATAATTATAAACCTTTATTGTGAAATAGCTTAAAAATTGAAGCCAATCCGCACCTTTTCACGTGTTTTCTAATTCATCTAATAAAAATATGTAAGAATTAGCACATTTTATCTCGGAGGTCGATTTGTGACATTTTTAAGGTAAAATGAATAAACCTTCCAGTCTACAAAGCTAAATAAACACAATTTATTGGATATTCCACAAATCGATCTCATGCTAAAATATATGTAATATATGGAAATATTTATTTTTTTATACTGTTTTATGTTGTTTGATGCTGAATATTTGCTGTTGTTTGCAGTAGTTTGCCTGTAGCTTAAGCATTTCATTGTAGCCGCACATATGACTAATAAACTTGAAACTTGTACTTGAGGGGGAACATACACTACAGTGGTGTTAATACTTATCAAATCCAAACCGTACATGAAATAGCAGTCTCTCTCACCTGCTTCTCCAGCTTCTGCTGTCTCAGACTGTTGCTCTCATCATTCAGGGAACTGCGAGACGAAAAAGAAATTGTTACAATTCAAGAAATGATTAATAATGTAATTACATGATAATATAGTATTGATGACCAGGCTTGGTCCTACTACCGGCTTGAAACACAGAACACAGACGCCACACGAGGACAGATATCTCTGCATTCATTAAAGTTTCAGACCGGCTGGGTTTCAGGCGACTTCATCAGGATCAGTAACCAAAAAAACTCTGAGGCATTAAAGTGTCTGTGGTATAGACTTCAGTCTTCCAAATAAACGTTAAAAAAAAATAATAAGATAAAGATTTAAATGCAGCATATGGACCTTTTTCCTGGTATAATAAGCTCCACTATAATTCAAAGTCTTTCCAGTAAGTTTTGGGGTGTGATTTTGGGGATTTGTGATCAACTACAAAAGCATTAGTGAGATCAGACATTGCTGTTGTTGTAGTTCAATGTTGAAAATGTCAGGACACTTGAGATCTTCTTCTTTTACGACTGTGGGCTTCCAACAGTGTGGGAAAAGATCACATACTGTTTTATTAGATATGAAAGGTGGGATAAGGTGGTTTTGAAAACTTACACACTATCACCTATAAAACAGTCCCCTTGCACAGCAATACAGCGCTCCCAGCATTCCTGCCACATCTGGAATGTGTCCTGGAGGTCTTTTTTTTTTTTTTTTTTTGGAAGAGTCAAGCACCTTCTGCGATTCGAGCTGGTCAGATTAGCACCAGTTGCACAGCTCCTGATGTACACAGGATAATTTTTTTGGCACACTGAATTATGAAGGTCGGTACTCCCTGTGACTGCGCGTGCAGCCTTGTGTTGCCATCTGTTGGTGAGTTGCAAAACTAGTCTCAAGCTTTTTGATATCACCTCGTATTTGCATGTTGTGAAGAAGATTTAAACTTCGTTTGTGGGCTTAATGCATGTGATGTAGGACACAAAAACATGCAATAGCACGTAATGACACCGAATAGTGGAAATTATGAAATCGGAAGAGCAGTTTAGATGATGTTGCTCTGAATTTACCTTGTTAAACCGATATGTTTTCATAGATTTTCTCATATTTAATTTTCCCTTATATTTTCTCATATTATATTTATAGTCCCTTTTATTAAATGCTCAATTTTTGGAGCAGGTGATCGGGTTTTACATTTAACTGCAAGTTGTATTCTGTATATAACTATGCTTGTGACAAATAAAAAATCTTGAACCTTGAATCTTTAAAAGATGTGCTCTTTCATAAGAATCTTATCAAAACTGGAGGATGATGTTATCATGGAAAGCACTGTACCATTTTGCTTTTCTGATACTGACAGAAACCTGGAGTATCGGCCAATACCGAAACCCATCCGATATGCGATTTTCTGATAACTACTCAGCTTTAAAATGTTGCAGATGAGGCAGATGAAACCTCCACTGAAACAGGAAGTCTGGGCGGGACATATCGACTTACTCCTCCTTTCTTTTCAATAGCCGAATAACCCGTATTTGAAGTTAAAAACTCTATAGAAATAAACTAAAGACATGTTTACAACCAGTGTTTGCTGATATGTTGGAGGCAGGCAACTTCAGATTCTAGAAAGCGGTTTGATTGGACAGATGTGTGAGAGAGTGTAGGCTGTAAATGAATAAATGCAGGTAGCCCCCGAGTTACAATGGTTCGACTAACAATTTTTTAATCGTACGATGATGACAGCAATACGACAAAATGACATTCCGCACGGCAAGCAAACATAAGAGCGTATGCTCACGAATCGGTGAACATCCACGCACCCGCATCCGGCACGTACAAATATATTGTATAGTTTATACAATACGGTAGTGTAAATTGCTCCGTTTTGCTAAATTGTGTACTTTGTGAAGAACAATTTGCATTATACTACACCATACTGATCACTCTTTAAGATTCCTGGTTAGGCTAGGCCATGTCTCGACATCGGATCGCATTTTCATCGTAAAATGGAATACCTGTATTTACATGTTAGCTTAAGGCTAACATTTTCTTATGCTGTGCCATTTTATAATAGTCGTTTGCGCTTGTTGGTGTCAGACCGTACGAACTTGATCCCCATGCCACACTGCAGGATCTCGTGGTCATAATGATAGACTGTACGACAAAAACTGACACACACTGGATAAAGACTCGCTAATGGTAAACGGAAACTTTTGTTTCAAATTGTGCTCATGACCCGCCTTAAAAAACGGCGTACAAACACTCCTTTTCCCTACATTAATCAATACGTTTCTCTACTTGCTGTACTCGTTTTCCACGTTTCCCTGAGGTGGTTCGAAGTTGTCGCGCTAATCGCGTCATCGGGTTCGGCGCTCTTGACGGTCCATCGTAGGAGAAGTCACACTGCAGGAAAAAGTCTGAAAACTTCGGACGCTGCCAGAAATCCATCAAACGATCGGCATTAATCGGCTGTCGGTGAACAAAACGCCGATCAATGACTACAGATTTTAGCCCCGGATTATAGGAATCTTGTATTTTCAAAATGTTCATTTTGGTGGGGTTTGAATGGAGACTTTAAAAAAGTATGGAGTACAAATATAAAAATGTATCCTAACAAATAGTCCAGTGTCTTTAAATGGACACATTTCAAGCTCCAAAACCCAAATCCAGTCATTTTCCAAGTTTATAACAGGATCTGAAATCTAAGCTACTTGCTGATCGAGATTCTTCGTGCATTGTTCAAAAAAAAGAATAAATTGTGTACAATTCCTAAAAATACTTAAACACTTCACAGTTAATACTTCAACTGAAACTCACAGGTAGGATGTGTGATAATAAACTGTCATGTAAGCAGATGTAAAGGTAGTGGAAGTGCATCTTCCTCACCTGGCAGTGGCAGTGGAGGAGAAGCTGTTTGAGCTGGAGGGTCTTTTGTTCCCCGAGGACACAACATGAAAACACAAAAAAAAAAAAATACAATAAGATTAGCGAGGATGCAGTGAGGCTTCGTTCTAGCAGGATGCAAGAGATCCTTGTGTACCTCTCTGGGTTTCGCTGGGAGCCCAGCATGCTGCCTGGATTCGGCCCGAAAAACAACACGGTGCTGTGCGTTGACTTTAGGCTTCGTTGTATGAATGTTTCATGGAGTGTGTGTGTCTGACACGGAGGACACAAACCTCCTTCTTGTGACACCTACTTGGTCACCATGGATACGTACGCAAAAAAAAAAGCCATAGCCCTCACCCGCCCTCAGCCTCAAGAAATACAGCTTAAAAACACACACACACACATACACACACACACACACACACAACGCTGCTAAAATACTAAACATTGCACAGACAGAAGAGTGTGAGTTTACCTGATTATTCTAACATCCAAAGTAACTGCATTCAGTGGGAACTATTTAGCATAACAATCTACTCAGTAGATCTGACCCAGATACTGCTGTTTCAACATGCATGTTAAAACAACAGTGTGAGAAAAAGGGGGATGTATACATACATACATAGATACATACATACATACATACATACATCGACATATTCTTAATTGGCTGCAACTCAGAAATTTTTATTACGTCATCATTTTATCATGATATCAACTAGAGGTCGCCGATTCATCATCGCTTTTTCCATCGGCATCGATTGCTGGAACTATTATCCATATTGATAGTTTTTCCGGGCTTTCGGTCCGCTGTCGTTTACGAGAGTGGACTCTAGAGGCGAATCACTGACGACACGCGCTGTTTGTTTTTACACGCGAGACTGTGCGCTGCAGGGAGAGCGCTATATTCTATTCATATTTCATTAATGATATAATTATTCATTCATATATCCACATTTATTTCATTAGCACATTTTTATGATTCAGTACTGGGGTTTTTTTGTAATGAAGTCCAGTATTATTTTACATGGAATTTTTTTTTTTATTTTATTTTATCCAGTATCCATTTGAAAATCTATCAGTTGATTATTCGTTATCGGCAAATACGATCCAGACAAGCGATCGGTATCGGGCGACCTCTGATATCAACATTAGATGGAGATATCACTCAGCCCTGGGGCTGGATCACATGCTGCGAAAGGAAGGAATTGTCCATCATCACTGCTGACGTGAGAACATCATAACACACACACAATCACCAAGTCGAAATTCTCATCACAGTACAGAGACGCTTTGACTTCTGCTTCAGCATTTCAAACCCGAGAAACCTTTTACATCTGGCGAGAGTAAAGAGCGATACGCAGAGTAGAACGATTGTGTAGAACAACTACAGTACCCAAGGTTGTGTGCAGGGTGTAGGTGTGTACCTGTAAGACCAGCGGCTGTAGATGGGCCGAGACGACGTGTTCACTGAATCCATGGTACGCGTGAGTGAGTTTGTGAGTGAGTAGAGCTGTGAGACGAGCAGATCAGACAGCCTCACCTGCACTCAGGTCATCACCTCCTCCCTGCTTCCTCATCCTGCCCCCTCCCCTGAGCCCTGGCCATCACTATGGCAACAAAACCTTTCAAACATCCTTTGGACACCCAGGCCTACGGTGAGCAAACAGCACATGGGAGGAAAAAAGCCCTCAATCACCCCCGAATCCCATCATGGGAATGACAATCATCTATATTTCATCTACAGTCAGATAAAATATTAAACCAAACTCTCTTGCAGATTCCTGACGGTATTAACGCAGCTTTTAGTGTGCCGTCGAAACACACCGGTCTGATCTAACGGAGCGTTTCGTCCGATGTTTTTCTCATCATCGAAATCTAATAAGCGACGATTCATCCGTGTTCTTCTCCAGAGTGTGCCGAGGAGAGACGGTTTCCAAACAAAGAAACCACCAGAGGGAGCATGACAGCGTTGCCGGGAGACGCACACACACCTTTGGGCACGGTTTACACGTGTGTGTTCCCTACCAGATGCACACCTTTGTGTGTAATTAGCGAAAATTGACCAAGCAAAACAAGACCTGGAATTTAAAAAGGTTCCAGTTGAAATCCCAAGAGATCACACACACACACACACACACACACACACACACACACACACACAGTTCATCAGAAAACAGTGGTGGACAGTAATTAAGTAAACGTAATTCGTTACTGCACTTAAGTCGTTTTTTTCACGTATCTGTACTTTATTTAAGTATTTCCATTTGGGGAGTCTTTAACTCTAACTTCACTACATTTCAAAGTCAAATATCGTATTTTTTTACTCAACTACATTTCGCAAAATCAGTCTTAACTGGTCAAGGTCCCCTGGTGGTCTAGTGGTTAGGATGCGGCGCTCTCACCGCTGCGGCCCGGGTTCGATCCCCGGTCAGGGAACCAACCCCACCCACTCTTAGTGCCGGTCCCAAGCCCGGATAAATGGGGAGGGTTGCGTTAGGAAGGGCATCCAGCGTAAAAACATGTGCCAACATGCGGATGATCCGCTGTGGCGACCCCTAAAGGGAGAAGCCGAAAGAAAGTGTTAGTCTTAACTGGTCAAATAAAAAAAAAAAGTAACACCAATCAGGGTAGAGCTCGCGCTCTGTTTTGATTGCCGCTCGGCAGTGGCGGATTCAAGCGAAGGCGAAATGGGCAGCCGGACATGGTGGCAATTTTCTTGGGGGGGGGTTTGGCTTGGGCCATCCACTAAAAAAGGAAAAAAAAAAAATCAGTGGTTGTTTTGTTTTGTTTTTTACCGCTCATTTGCACGGTGGCGTCAACTATTATATCAAGTTACGGTCAATGAACCTGGTCGGGACTCAAAGTGTGCACCCACCTCTCAGAGAAGTTCCCTCACTCGTACAGTCAAGAAAGAAGACTCGGGGGGGTTAGGTGACGTCCCGTCAGTAAGGAGAACTGAATCCAAATAAAAATTATGGATGACAAAAAAAGGTCTAAACCCTCAGGAGCCCAATTCAGAAAAAAAAGAAGAAAGAAATAAGGGGAAATGTGCAAAAGATAAAGGTTTGTATGCAGCTCCATCCCTCATCTCGTTATAAGGATAGTAAAGGATGAAAAAGGCTAATAACTGTATATTACTTACTTTATGCTGTCTTGCCTGCTATTCTTTTACACATAGAGCTACAATATTGCATAACATTCAAATTTATATTATGTAGGTTGTCATAATCTGTGTAGCTAGAAACAAAATAAATACAGCCTAACTAGTCTAGTTGGATTGTAGTTCTAGCACTTATTGATTTGGCTACCTTTAATTAAGGTGATGTCATAAAGGTTTTCTGTTATTGTACTGAATAGGTCCTGAACTAAGTTCAGTAATAGGAATTTCCAGTTCTATCTTGAAAGGCTTATTTAAAAGATATATATTATAAAGATATAGATGTTGTGCATATCTTATGGCTACAATTAGCCAAGGCATTATGAAAGGGAGCTCTCAGAACTGTATCCAAATATGCTCTGAGAATATGTTTTACAGTTCCAATGATGGTAGATGAAGCAGAGAGGAGCTTTTTAGAGCTGAAGTTAATCAATGAAGGGAGACTTTGGGTCTTGGTGTGGTTCACCCAGGGAGCCATTGCCGGTTGGTGGTATCTACTTAGCACCAACATACAGTTCAGTGTCAGTTCAACAGCAA
>JAAIIK010000196.1:670065-697846 GCA_014706435.1 Silurus glanis | reverse complement strand
GGTGCGCAGAAGATAAATGTGTATATGCAGCGCTATCGCTCATCTCATTATGAGAATAGTAAAGGCTAATGCATTTAATGAAATAGTCTAATAACTGTATTTCACTTAGGTTTTGCTGCTGTTGCCTGATGTGATTTTACGCATTGAGCAACAATATTTCTTTTAGCTGCATAACATAATTTATAGTATGTAGTTTATCATAATGTGTGTAGCAACAAAACGATTGCACCCTCACTTGTCTAGTTGGACTGTAGTTAAACAGCACTTATAGATTTGGTTACCTTTAATTAAGGTGATGTCATAAAGGTTTTCTGTGATTGTACTGAGGTCCTGAACTGAGGTCAGTAAGGAGAATCTCCAATGCAGCTTAAAAGGCTCATTTAAAAGACGTATATTATAAGGATATAGATGTTAAATGTATCTCATGGCTACAATTAGCCAAAGAGTTTCTTGGTTCTGAGAGTTTGATCAATTGTGCACAATGGTGTGTATTTAATTGTGCAATAAATGCATTTAGTGTGATATTTCTACATGAAAGGAAGCTCTCTGAAATGTCTCCAAATTTGTGGACTGCTCTGAGAATATGTTCATATTCATCTAGTGACAGTAGCTGAAGCAGAGTGGAGCGTCTCAAAGCTGAAACTAATCAATGGGGGAGATGTTGGATCATGGCGTGGTTCACACAGGGCCGCCATTGCTGCTTGGTGGTATCTACTCATCATCAACATACAGTTCAGTGTCAGTTAGAGAGGAATAAATTATGGAGGAAACTCCTGATTCGATTTTTTTGTGAAGTCATTAAAAAAAGGCTTTGGGCCCATGATAATTTATTAGATATCAATCAATGTTGACTCATTAATATAATTCTATTGATAGGTTGGTGATCTGAGAGTCACATTAGAGTCTTTTTACATAAACTGAGTTGATTAAGCAAAGAGTCTTGTGATAAAAATGATAATAGGAACATTATAGCCATAATAGAGTACTTTGGATAAGTAAGTACGTTTGAGGGAAAATTCTTTTGTACTTTTATTTAAGTGAAAGTTTAAAGGGACACTTTTACTTTTACTGAAGTCAGATTTTACCTACTGTATCTCAAGTACATGCTTTGTTTACTTCGTCCACCACTGGTAATTAGTGAAAATTGTCCAAGCAAAACAAGATCTGGAATTTTAATAGGTTCCTGTTGAAATCACAAGAGATTTTACACACACACACACACACACACACACACACACACACACACACACTTCAGTTCATCATCACTTCAGTCAATCAATAGAAAGGCAACATGATACACAGAAAACACACTTTTTTTTAAGTGGCACAGAAGATGGACATCAAAGCTTAACCACAAGCTGTTAACCACACACACACACACACACACACACACACACACACTCACGCACACGCTATCAGAAAGCATCTCCAAGTCCACGTTCAGACACACACAGATTCACAGTGAAAAAGCCAATTTGAATGAGATTTGCCAAGAGAGACACGAGCGACCGAGAGAGTTAGTGATGAGAAGTGGGCGTGTCCAGTGACGTCACAAACCTGACAAAGGACTTGAAAATACAGAGTGTCTGGACGTAGTGAGTAACCAATGAAAGAGAAAACATCGAATTTCATGTCAAAAGTACAACGATGTTTGCGCCGCCCACCGACAAACGCTACTAAAATACAAAAGTGTGTCGTCAGACAGCACGTGCCAGCACACATATAAAAAAAGTATTCTGCATGTCGGTATTGTAATATATATTAGCATATCCTCTCTAAAACTTGAAGGATCCAGAGTGGTTCGGTACTGAGAAATGGTCTTGGAACCCCTTGCCATGTATCCTCCAATCTCATCAGGCTTTAGAGGAGAAGATTCAGAGCTGTTATCCTGGCAAAGGGAGATAGTACTGACTATTGACTACTGAAAGGGTGCCAATAATTGTGGCACACAGCAAAATTCTTTCTTTGCATATCCCAGTGGTGTTAGGAAACTGGGGTCAGCCAAGATGCAGCTCCCCTGGGGCACAGCATTAAGGGCCTTACTCAAGGGCCCAATAGTGCCAGCTTGGCAGTGCTTGAACCACCAACCTTTAGTTGTAACCCAGAGCCTTAGCCTTTGAGCTAACCACTTTCCTTAACACCCAGCTTCAATAACACCCAGAACAACATCTAAAGAAATGCAGGCCTCACATGCCTAAATTGAGGTCAGTGTTCATGATTCTACAATAAGATTCGACATCCAGGGCAACTCCAAACTGAAAGCCACTGCTGACCAAAAAAAAACACCCACAAAGGCTCTTCTCACATTTGCTAAAAAACATCTTGATTATCCACAAGATTTTGTTGGCCGTCCCGTTACATCTGGCATAAAACTCACACAGCATTTCAGCATTGCAGCTTTAGGACCATAAGTAATTGCCAAAATTGGGAGAAAATACTGAAGAAGATTTATCAGTTCATGACCTGGAGCTCAAGCACACTTAAGTTATACAGCAAGACAATGACCTGAAACACACCAGCAAGTCCACCTCTGAATGGCTCAAAAAAATAAATAAATAAATAAAAATAAAAAGGAAGGTGGCCTAGTCAAAGTCCGGACTTAAATTCGTTTGAGATGCTGTGATGTGACCTTAAACAGGATGTTCATGCTCGAAAACCCTCTGATGTGGCTGAATTAACACAATTCTGCAAATAAGAGTGGGCTAAAAAACGCTTGATTGAAGAAGTTGGCGCTACACAACCAGTTATTAGGTTTAGGGGGTGATTACTTTTTCACATTTGGTGCAACCCAGATGAGGATGTGTTTCCCTCTTGAGTCTGGTTCCACTCAAGGTTTTTCCCTTATGCCATCTCAGGGAGTCACCAACGGCTCGCTCTTTGGGGACAAACTTACACTTATAAAGAACAATGTTCATTGTTAAAAGCGTTATACAAATAAAAAATGAATTGAATGAATTGAGTTTTCATTTAATAAATGAAATCATCATTTAAAAACTGCCTTTTGTATTTTACTCGGGTTAGCTTTGTGTAATATTCTACATTTGCTTGATCTAAGTGATTTAAGTGACAAATGTGCAAGAAAATAAACAAATCAGGAAGGCGCAAATAGTTTTTCCCAACACCATTTCTTTTTATTTATCTTTTAAGCCACTCAAACTTGGCTCTGGTCTTTTGCTTAGGATATTGTCCTGCTAAAAAAGTTAATTTCCTCCCAAGCTTCTGGGGACTAAAGCAGGTATTTCTATTCTCTATCCATTCTTTTTTCAGTTTTAACAGGAGACTCAGTGCCTCAGTGCATCCTCACAGCATGCTGCTGCCACCACCATACATCGCTGTAGGGATGGTGCAGCTTAGGTTTCCACCACACATACTGCTTAGAGTTGTGGCCAAAAAGCTCTATCATCATCTAATTTAACAACAAAATATTACATATCACACTTGGGTCACTCAGATGGTTTTTGGAAAGCTCCAGACGTGCTTTCAGATGGCACTTCTTAAGTAACGGCCTCTCCTACATCAAAGTGATTGTTGGTTTCTCTGCAGTGTCTCTCATAATCTGCTCCTTGTTCAACGTCCTTGTTGAGTGCTGCAGCTCCCAGATCATTCTTTTCAAAGCCTGATCATTCATCTTTCCATAATGGGGTTCTTATCCATGTTAGTGAAAGGAACCGTAGGTGCCAAAAGAGAGCTTCTCCTTCTAAAAGATTTCTGACGTTATGGATGTGACGCATCGAGAACCGGTTCAACATATCATGATTTTCCATATAACTCGACCACAGATCCGGTGAGGTACCATACAAGTGATAGACATGAGCAGGCGTTCTGATCGCCGATGACGTCCCGAGATCAGATGTCAGCTCCTGTAACATCTCCCGGCTGAAATCTGTCCCAGCTGTAAGGTGATGAGGATGGCAGCGCTGTGTATTGTTATTACATCCGCACTTATACTCAAACTGTTGAGTCACAATGGCTACAGGATACTGAGCTCATTTAGAGCTTGAATGTGTGAGAGCACCCTCATTACGTGGAACAAAACAAGGCATGCAACTGTGTAACTGAGACAATTACAGCATAATTATGACATAAATCAGAAACCTGCTATTCTGATTCTGCGTTTTTAAAATAAATGAAGCCTGATATTGGAATAAAAAAAACGAGAGCAATGATGGATAAAGGAGATGGATAAAGAAAGGGCTGTGGATCGGCAGGAATCTGCCGATACGATACTTATCACGATACTGGGGTTGCGATATGATACCATGCCATACTGTAAGCAAGGCGATATATTGGGATATTTCTTATTTTAGGAATAGGATATAATATAGGAAGGCTGAATTTGCATTTATTAAAATAAACATTAATTTATTTGCATCTAAAATGACGCTGCTAACCCTAAACCCTAAACCCAAAACCTTAAACCCATACAATGAAACCTTTACCTGTATCACACATCAGTGGCATCAAGTGTATTGCAATACATAAACACAATTAGCATCATTGTATTAAACATTTTATTTATTTAGTTATTTATTTTTCAATATGCACATCGTGGTTAACGACACCTAAGATCTTCGAGCCACAAATTAAGGTTCGTCTGGTTATATGCTGAGATGTTTAAAACCATTTTCATATTTTCCCGCCTTTGGAAAACAAAGCGAAAACATAAACAAAGCATATTGCCGTTGGCGCAATGGTCAGTCAACGCTGCTACAGCTTGCAGCGGAGGTTTTTACAGCAACGCCCCCAGGAAACAGGGGGATGTTAACGCTAACGTTAGTGCCGTGCCCTTATGCTAGCACTTCCTGTTTTACAACTTCAAAGATAAGAAGACTGCTGTCTATTTAGTGGTTGGGATAGGAACTCAAAACGAAACAACTGCCCTGAATCATGAATAATTTGAAAAATATATATATCGATATTGCGCTTTTTTGAGAATCGTTACAGTATCGCCGAACAAAATATCGCGATACTCACGTGTATCGATATTTTCTTACACCCCTAGATACAGGTCGGTCTAGTCTAGAGTTTCTAAAGACAAAGTCTTTAGAAGAGAATATAAATTTTGAATTAAAATCTTATCTAGGACGGCACGTGGAAGACTACAAATACAACTCGTGCTGATGAGGGAACGTGTGGATAGTTGGATTATACTACATGGATGAAAGTTCATGGACACCTGAGTACAAGACTGCTTCTTTTTGAACATTCCATATCACATTTAGTCTCCGTTTGCTGTTATAACAAGCTCCACTCCTCTCAGAAGATGCTTTGCTAGATTTTTCTGGAGCTTCGTTGAGCCACATGGGTGTTAGTTAAGTCAGGTACTGATGCAGGTGAGAAGGTGAGGAGGTCTGGCGGGGCTGTAAAGCGGGAGATTTTCCACATCTTCCAACCCATATAAAGCAGATCTTAATGGAGCTGGCTTTGTGCACAAATGTCATGCTGGAACAGGTTTGGGTCTTCAAGTTCAAGTGAAGGCAAAACATTTCATGCTGCATCCAAAGACGTCCTGTGCAACTTTGTGTAACAATTTCTGGAAAAACCACGTATGGTTGGAAATAATAATTTTGCCCATACAGTGTATAAACAATGAAATCATTCACGGTGTTCCTTTATTTTAGCATTGAACCTTTAAGGAAGTGATACAACTCGACATTAAGTACAGGAAATGCAGTAGGTGATATAGTTTGTGTGCGGATGTAAAGGAAAGCTTTGTACCTGCAACTGCTGTTATAATGACTCTTTTATTCAGCCTGCAGGATGTCGCTTTCGTAACTGTTTTATCTGTTCTCCTCCTGAACACGAGGTCGAGGTTAAATGAAGGAGTTTAATATACACTGTAGAGACAAGAGTATTGAAACGTTTTGGAGACATGGTGAGGGAGGTGAGATTGAGATGGTTTGGACATGTGCATAGGAGTGACATGGGGTATATCAGTAAAAGAATGCTGAGGATGAAGCCACCAGGAAGGGGGAAAAGAGGAAGACCAAGGAGGAGGTTTATGGATGTGGTGAAGGAAGATATGCAGGTAGTTGGTTTGAAAGAGGCAGATGTAGAGGACAGGGGGGGTATGGAGACGGACGATCAGCTGTGGAAGGAGAGAAGGAGAAGAGGAGACACAAGTATTGAGACTTTTCCAGCCAAACTTCAAGCACAAAGTTGTACACACAATTGTATTGAACGTCATTGGATGCAGCAGGAAACGTTTCCTTCACTTGAATTAGGAGACTCAAACCTGTTCCAGCATGACAGGAAGATCTGCTTTGAAAGATGTGGAAGATCTGCTGTAGAGCTCCAACCCTATCAGTACCTGACTTTACCAACACCGTTGAATCTGAATGAATTGCCACAAAAATCTAGTGGAACATCTTCCCAGAAGAGCAAGGCTCATTCTAACAGCAAATGGAGACTCAATGTGGAATGGGGTACCAATCTTATGGTCAGGTGTCCACATGGTCCACAGGTGTCCATATAGTGTATCTGCTATTAAAAATCGGGGACATGTTTTTCTGGATGGAAAGAGAAGAAAGAAAAAAACACCAACATGTAATTCAGAAATCTGAAGCAGCTGTCAAACAGAAAATCACCCCAGAACCTCTTACACACTCAAAGAGAGTGTTAAAGCAAAAAAAAAAAAAAAAAAAAAAAACATGGACCACCAGACTGAAGAAATACACCTCTCTACTGTGAACCGCTCTTTCAATTGGTACCTCAATAAGTACTGAGTGCAAACTAAGACCTCTGGGTTCTACATGGGTTCCCTATAGTTCCTCCAAAGTCCTGGTTCCTGCTCCCACCAAATCGAACGCTTTGAGTAATGCAGTAAATCACCACCACAACACCGAGGCCTGAAAACTAGAACACAATCAACAACAGTGTTTTGTTTCTGAGCCGTGCAGCTGCACTTCCTTGAACACAAAGCACTCTTTGAGGTGAAGGTGAGGGAGGTTCAGCGAGATGTGAACTCCTCCACAGCACCTGTTACTCTTATGCTCTAAACCAGGATTTGTAACCGTTTCCGAATATATTTAAAATGCGGACAAAAGTATTGGCACACTAGAAGACCCAAACCTGTTCTAGCAACAACAAAAAAAGGACAGCTCCATGAAGAACTGCTTTTTATTGGTTGGAGTGGAAGATCTCTTGCTATAGGGTCTACAGCCCTTGTGGCGGACTAAGCAGAAATCTCCACAAAATCTAGTGGAACATCTTCCCAGGAGAGTGGAGGTTATTGGAAAAGCAAATGGAGACTAAATGTGGAATAAGATGTTCAAAAAACACACTCTTATGCTCAGGTGTCCACAAACTTTTGAAATTAATGTACATTGATATGCAGGTAAAAGGTCTATTAGTAAAACTAGCATTACAGGTATTATTATTATTATTATTATTATTATTATTATTATTATTATCATTAGGACACCTGGACATTTTTATTTTCCTTTTTAATATCAAATCCATTCATGAATGAATAATTAGTTAATAATAATTAGAATAATAATGATCCGGATCCGTGTTTTCCGTTTGCTCTTTTTGGACGATCGCAGGATGAACACAGTAAATCTTTACAAACATCCTCAATCAAATCATTCAATCTATCAATAAATACATAATTACATTTACTAGTATTTTTTTAATGCTGGCATTATAATTCTTTTTTTTTATAATGTAAACAAATATAAAAACGCATTTTATTTAAACAAAATATATATTTTTTTTATTTTTTGTAAATGTAGACAAAAGATTTTTAATTACAGGTTTTAAAAAAAGGATAAGCATAAATATAGTAGTAGCAGTATTAATATTATTATTATTATTATTATCATTATTAGGACACATGGACATTTTTATTTTCCTTTTTAATATCAAATCAATTCATAAAATTAATATTTAGTAATTAATAATTTGAATAACAATTTTTTACGTTTGCTCTTTTTGGACAATCGCATTCAAGCAATTAATAAATATATAATTTCATTTACTAGTATTTTTTTTTAATGACGACATTATTCTTCTTTTTTTTATTATGTAAACAAATATAAAAACGCATTTTATTAAAACAAAATATATATATATTTTTTTTTTTATCTAAAAATGTAAAAAAAAAAAAATTTTGAGAAAAAAAGATTTTTAATTATAAAAATAAAAAAAATTAAAAATTAAAAAAAAGATAAGAATAAATATAGTAGTACCGATATTATTATTATTATTATTATTATTATTATTATTATTATTATTATTATTATTATTAGGACACCTGGACATTTCTTTTCCTTTATAATGTCAAAGTAAATTCATGAATTAATAATTAGATAATAATAATATTTATAATCACAGTAAGTCAAATAAACAAGAACAATAAGCAGTGAAAGGAGGTGGACGTTATTAGGAATAAGGTATTAGTATATGAGGTATGCAAGTCTGAATGTCTGAGATGCAGGAACAGATTTATTTTCCATTTGATCAGTCGGATTTATTTCATAATAATGCAGTGAAATAGATCAGAAATATATATATTTTTTATTTTCCTTTTTACAAATAAACCCATAAGAAGCTGCATTTGCCGCTAGCATGCTAACTGCTTCTCAGATGTGATGGAGATTTGTAGCTCTATTACATAGAGAATAAAACCAGCAACAACCCAATAGTGTGTATCTGTAAAATATTTAAAGATCTTCTTCATTTTATTTGTGTGTGTGTGTTTTAATTCAGTCCTACAGTCTTTAAACCCCTGTACATCCCCATGTGTGTGTGTGTGTGTGTGTGTGTGTGTGTGTGTGTGTGTGTGTGTGTGTGTTACAGCAGTATGCTAGCTTTAAGGCTAAAAGCATTTAAAAAAAAAGTTCCCAAATAAACCCATTACAGGTTTTATTTCTAAAACACCTCAAATCGCTCGTTTTCCCCCCAAACTGTTTAAATTCCATCCCGAAATTATTCATTATTTCGCTTTGTTTTGGTAATTAGGTTTTTATTTTCTTTACCTGCTATAGTAACTCATGTTTATCCGGTTGCTATGGCTCCCACAGCTGTTGCCGCTCCCTCTCAGGGCCAGTCTGACTGCTGTGGGCCACAAAAAAGCAACCACCGCTTCACTCCCGCCTGCCTACAAGCCTCCTTCCTATTGGTCCATTCCGATGAATGCTACACGTAAAACTCCGTTTGATTGGTTGCACGGGAAATGTTGCCAGATTGTCCTAAAATCTCCTGCTTCGATTTTTCCTCCCCCTACATTTATTGATGAGAAGATCGGATCATTTTAGTGAGTCGGTTCTTTGAATCTCTAACATCAAAATCATTTTGGAGTCATTTCGTTTAATTGATCAGAAATCTAATGAAATGTTACATTTTCAATAAGTTCAATAGTTTAATCGAATTAAATAAAATAATCAAATAAAGTTTCAATAATCCCCCAACACGTGTACATACAGCAGCTTTTACTAGTTCTGATTATTTATGTATGCATTATGGGCTTTAAAAACGCGCAAATTCGTTTTAACTGCACAAATTTTTATTAACGCGCGATTTATGCAGCGCACATTTCTGTCCATATTTTATTAAAAATATAACTAAATAAATATAAAAGAGGCGAAATTACGCAACACGCATTTATCCACGACATCCTT
The DNA here is from genome assembly GCA_014706435.1 of Silurus glanis. Classification (NCBI taxonomy): domain Eukaryota; kingdom Metazoa; phylum Chordata; class Actinopteri; order Siluriformes; family Siluridae; genus Silurus; species Silurus glanis. Next base: position 688,223 of record JAAIIK010000196.1, on the reverse strand, counting down.
TCTATACTCAGATATTTTAAAAAAAGTAAATAAGCACCGAAAAACTTTTTTATTCGCTAAACATTTGTTTTAATGAGTCTCAAATCAAGCACCCAAAGCCACCATGATGCATCCGGCAATTAAATCCGTCCGTGTGGAAACATAGTAAAAATTCCGTTTGTTGTCTTGATGATTTATGTAATTTAAAACACTTATTTTTAAAATATTCAATTAATTAAAAAATAATAATTTAAAACATTTCCAAAAATATTTTCGTCTTCATCAAAGATGGAAAGTAATGAAGTACAAATACTTTGTTACTGTACTTAAGTAGATTTTTCTGGTATCATTATTTTACTTCACTACAACTTTTAACTTTCACTCATCACATTTTTACACAAATATTTGTACTTACTGCTTCTTACTTTTTCAAAACAGTTTTGTTACTTCAGTTTTAAACTATTTGGTGAAATGTCAATATTTTTTCTTCTCACCGTTTTCAGCCAATCAACATATTTCCTGTCATTGCGCAGCTTTTTTAATCTACCACTGGTGTATCAGTTCCTGGCTCTTACACACCACAGACGTGACGTAGGCTAGTTTACGAAGCTAACAATGAGCAAGGCTGAAGGCAACAAGAAGTATGTGGTTAACGTGGATGAGACAGAGGGAGTCAACGATGTAAACATGACTGAGAACCTGATCATCATCATCTTTTCTCCGCTTGTGATCTATATGGTGGATGTTCAGCCTGGATACATTCATTATGTAACAAAATTAGAAATTAGTTTTGCATTAATATTAATTAGGGCTTTCAAAATTAACCTGTAAATAATTCGTTCACGCAAATTATTTTGAACAGCAATAATTGTATTAACGTGCGATTAATGCAGCATGCTTTTTTATTTGACCATTTTTATACAAAAATATCTAAATAAATATAAATTAAATATTATTTATTAAATAAACGAAATTAAATACTGCAGCGCAACACACGTTTATTCACAACGTCTTTTCTTTACTCAGATATATAAATAAATAAATAAACTCCACCGAAAAATAAAATGTAATCAGTAAACGTTAGTTTTACTGATGCGCCAAGTTTTAAATCAGCACTTAAATCCTCGAATCCCTCTCGGGTTCGACAAACATGCCGGTGCGTTTTGTGGCATTTTGTTAGAACTTAACTTAAGTTCGTTCGAACTTTGTTCAAACAAACAAAAAAATACTGTCTTTTTTTTTTATCTTACAGATAATAGCAATACATCATTCGAATCTGTAAAGGGTCTACTTTTATAACTGGTCCCCGAGTTAAGATGGTTTGACTTACGATTTTTCGATCTTGCGACGCTGATAGCGCTACAACAAAATAGTAAAAATATTTTACATTTCGCGCAACAGGCACAGGCAGCAGCATGCGATGTACGATACATTGGACGCGCAGCTGGGAGGAGCGTATCTCTCACCCAGTAAATTTGTCTCAGGATGGACAAAAAAGAAGAGGAAAGCCATCAGTTTGAAGCAGAAAATGAAAATTATAAATCAGCATGAAGCAGGAAAGACTGTCACAGTCATAGCACCATCTTCCACTTACGATATTTTTTACTTACGATGGGGTCGTCGTAACGTATCTAAAGGACTACCTGTATTTGTATACACTCATGATAACAACAAAACGCTTTGCTTTACTAAAATAAAGAAAACAGACAGGGGGCGCTCTTTGTTGTCTCTGCCATCTCTCTTAACAGACACATAAAGTAAACAACCTGAATCTCAGTGAATACTTGCCTCACACACATAATAAATATATAAATAGAAAGCTCGAAATGTCTATTTTTAAATAAAACAATTCACACAGACAAAATATTCTTTAATTATGTATGAAAGTTTGAAGAGGTACAGTTTCTCCGGTATCACCTTTCATGTGATGACCTTAACTGTTTACGTAATTTAAAACACCCAAATTACTTTCAAACATTTACAATAATATTTTGTCTTCATGCTCTAGGTCGAGTTTGGTTTCACTAATAATAAACATATATTGCCATAAAGCATCCATATTTGTCCATGCCATGTTGATTAGAGTATTAAAAACGTGAATAGTATTAAATTAAGGTACATTTACAACAGATAGAAATGTGCGATTGAATTGCAATTAATCACGTGTTAACTCATGACAATCATGCGATTAATCACGATTAAATATTTGAATCAATTGACCAGAGTATATGTGCACTTACGAAGTGGTATCAAAAATTTTCTAGACTAAGGACCACAGTTTTGGTCGCTTTCGCCGAGTGTCCTCAATCAGACGCCTTAAATCCTTGCAGTAGAACTTGCTATTAACGCTCTGACCCCTGGACAATGCACAATGCGGTAAATGTGGAAAAAGACAATGAGCATTTGGTCGTAGAGATGATGGGCTCTTCCACTGTGAAGACTATTGTTTCGTCTCAGGGTCGCACCCGTACACCTGAGTTTCGTCACTGGTACTGATCCACAACATGAAGGACCGTTCATCCATGGCACGCTGACCGAGTTCTTAGCAGACTTCGACACAGTGTTCCTTCTGCTCCTGGGTCAGCAGTCTGGAAACAAACTTGGCGGCAACGCGGCGCACGCTCAAATCACACGTGGGGATCACCTGGACTGTTCCTTATGACACACTGACAATGGCAGCAATGTAGTGGATTGCTCTCCATTCATGCATGAGTTGCCAGATGGTTTCGATGTTTTCAGGGGTTGAGCTCGTTGAAGGTCTTCCTGATCTCTCATCGTCTTCCAGTGATGTTCTTTCGCTCTTGAAGAGAGCCACTCAAAACACCTCAAATGACTTGTTGCAGCGTCGCCGTAAACTTGCCGAGTCATGTCAAACATCCCTGCAGCAGATTTGCCCAGTTTTACGCAGAATTTCACGTTTGCTCTTCATTCAAAGTTGCTGTCCATGATGAAATCACAGACGTGGTAATGCTTGTGGTCAGAACAGCACCATTCGCACAGCTTTTGATGTACACAGGACAATGTCTTTTAGCACACTGACTTGACTGTGCATGCAGTCTTGTGCTGCAATCTGTTGGCCTGTGACAAAACTAGTCTCAAAACTTTTTAATACCACCGCGATGTACAGTGCCAGACAAAGGTATGGACACACCTTCTCCTTCAGTGGTTTATCTTAATTTTTTTCATTTTCAGCATCATAAATTAAAACGACTTTGGAATCATGTAATAAATTAAAACATGTTACAACCCAGAATATGTTCTATATTTTTGTTTTTAAAGTAGCCACCTTTTGCTTTCATGACAGCTTGACATTCTCAGCCTCGTGAGGTAGTCATGATTGGTTTTCCAACAATCTTAAGGAGTTCCCAGAGGTGTTGAGTGCTTGTTGGCTGCTTTTCCTTCACTTACTCCAACTCATCCCAAACCATCTCACCTGGATTAAATTGGGTATTGTGGAGGCCAGGTCATCTCATTGAAACAAGATGGTGCCGCGGATGGCAGCCACAGTGTTTCGGTGCGCTCTACTTTTCCTTTTTTTTTGTGATGTTATTCAGTTTTCTGCCACAGTTCTGGTGGCTCCTATTCTAAAAAGGAGCTCATGAACATCAGAGCTACCACCCCAGTGGACTTATTTCCGAGTTTTCTGGCTTCTACCATGGATTTACTGGCAATTTTTATCTCAAGGCGGCACGTAACAATGTGAAGCCCCGCAGAAGAGGGAAACACTCGGATGTACTCGTGCGTCTCCACCGGCACGGATTTCACACCGCGCTCCCCAGGATATTCCTCTCTAAGGTGCGCCCAGTTTGCAACAAAATGGACAAGCTGACCATGAAGACTTTCCTACGTCTTGTGTTTTGTGCTTCACGGAAACGTGGCTGGGTATGTGGCTCTGCGCTACAGCTGGGTGGATTTAGCGGACAGACACACAGAGCACAAAACAAAAGGTGTATATTTTAACAACAGTTGGATCTATAAAAAAGGTCTATATTAACAACAGTTGGTGCAACGATGTGAGAGTACTGTCTCACCTCTGTTTCCTGGACCTGGAGGCCTTCACCATTAACTGCAAACCCTTTTACTTGCCCTGCAAGTTCTCCTCATTCATTCTTCATGTTCACATCCCGGCGCAAGGTCATGTGCGCGAAGTGCAGTGCGCACTGGTTGACGAGATACTGCGTGTGGAACAGTCAAACCCGGACGCCTTGGTTATTGTCCAGGGAGACTTTAATAAAGGTAATCTCTCCCACAAAATTGCCAAATACAAACAGTTTTTTGTGCCAGACCAGTGTGGGAAACATACTGGACAATTGCTAAACCACCATCATTGGTGACTATTGTGCTGTCCCTCGTGCCGCACTGGGCCAGTCCGACCACATCAAGTCATGTCAAGTCAAGTTTATTTCTATAGCGCTTTTCACAACGGACATTGTCTCGAAGCAGGTTTACAGAATTTCATGGTACATCATGGTGCTATGATTACTGCATACAGGCAGAGATTAAAACTCTACAAACCTATTGTGAGGACATCAAAGAAGTGGACCAGTGAGGCTGTGGGGGAACTTCAGCCTTTACAGACTGGGATGTTTTTAGGTCTGCCACCAACAGTCTGGATGAGTACACAGACACAGTTTACATCATACATTAACTCCTGTTAGAACAGCTTCATTCCATCACTCCCCAGAATGAGTTATAACAATGACAAACCCTGGTTCACAGCTAAACTCAGACAGCTTAGGTCAGAGAAAGGAGCCACATTCAGAAGTGGGGACAAAGGAAAAGACAAGGAGACTAAGTACAGATTTAGCGAGGAGGTGAGAAGAGCTAAAACAGAGCATGGTGAGAGAATGAAACAGCAATTCCAAACCAACGGCTCTGCCTCTGTCTGGAAAGGGCTTAAGGCGATCACCAATTCAAAGTCTAGAGCCCCCACTCTGTGAACGACCTGCAACTGGCCAATAGCCTGAATGAGTACTACTGGCACTTTGAAAGACAAAGGGAAAAACCAAACGGAACCACCCCCCCCCCCCCCCCCCCCCCCCCCCCATTACATTGTTAAACATATTACATTGATAAACAGTATCCCCCCACCTACATTTCCATACCTTGATTACCCACACAGCTCTGTAACCTCAGTGACACCCCACCACCACCACCACCACCCCTCACACCTCTCACCATCAAAGAGGAAGATGTGAATAGACTGTTTAAATGTCTGAACACCCACAAGTCTACAGGCCGGGACTCTGTCACCTACAGATCTGAACATGGCCCTCCACTTCATTCTCCAACATCTAGACTCCCCAGGATCCTACGCCAGGATACTGTTTGTAGACTTCAGCTCTGCCTTCAACACGATCATCCCAGCTCTGCTCAGCGACAAGTTCTCCCAGCTGAATGTGCCTGACTCCAAGTGCAGTTGGATCACGGACTTCTCGACAGACAGACGGCAGTTCGTGAAGCTGGGAAAGCATGTTTCTGACTCTTGGACCATCAGCAATGGATCCCCCCCAAGGCTTTGTTCTTTTTCCTCTGCTATTCTCCCTGAACACAAACAGCTGCTCATCTGGTCAAAAGTCTGTCAAACTATATATATAATATATATAAAGTTTATAGGACTGTGATGAGACCTGCGATGTTGTATGGTTTAGAGACAGTGGCATTGATAAAAGACAGGAGGTGGAGCTGGAGGTAGCAGAGCTGAAGATGTTAAGGTTTTCGTTGGGAGTGATGAGGATGGACAGGATTAGAAATGAGTTGATTAGAGGGACAGGGCATGTGGGACGTTTTGGAGACAAGGTGAGGGTGGCGAGATTGAGATGGTTTGGACATGTGCAGAGGAGGTACATGGGGTATATCGGTAGGAGAATGCTGAGGATGGAGCCACCAGGAAGGAGGAAAAGAGGAAGACCAAGGAGGAGGTTTATGGATGTGGTGAGGGAAGACATGCAGGTAGTTAATTTGAAAGAGGCAGATGTAGCGGACAAGGGGTATGAAAACGGATGATCCGCTTTTGTGACCCCTAATGGGAAAAGCCAAAAGAAGGAGAAAAAGAGACACAAGTATTGAGACACCGCACTTTTCCAGCCAAACTTCAAGCACAAAGTTGTACACACAATTGTATTGAACGTCTTTGGATGCAGCATGAATGCATACATATATATAAACTTTAAGTCAGTAGTCTCTAGTGTCAGCACTTTGTATTAGTCACTATGTCTTGGTAATTTAAAGTCAGGAAAAGTCTGACCAATGCTTTTTTTATTCTGTTTTGGTCAAAACTGACTGAGAGAGAAAACGAGAGATAAAGTAATGATTGTTTATCACAGATTACTCACATCAGGAACTATCTGTCATATCAGGAACTAACTGGTCTCAAAGACAACCCACAAGACATTTCCAGACCTCCTTTATTCTCTGTGTAAAATTAATTGTAATGATGTGTATATGAGGATTCCACAGTGCTGCTCAAGATAAAACAACAAACCCTGGGAAACAACCTAGATAGTTTCTTCCGGAAATTTCTATTTTGGAAGGCTTTGGCAGTGGAATAACACTATATGGACAAAAGTACTGGGACACCGGACTTATGTGGTTTTCCCTAAAACTGTTATGTTGGACTCACACAATTGTATCGGACGTCTTTGGATGTAGTAGAATGAAAATTTTCCTTGATTTGAACTGGGGGACCCAAACCTGTTCTAGCATGACAATACCCCAGTGCACCAAGCCAGCTTCGTTAAGCACCCCAGGCTTTACATGGGTTGGAAGATGAGGAAGATCACCTGCTATAGACCTTCAACCCTATTAAAAACCTTTGTATGAATGCTGACTCCACTCCAGGCCTCCTCACTTTCTCACCTACATCAGAACCTGATTTTACCAACACCCTTGTGTCTGAATGATCACAAATCTCCACAAAAATCTTGTGGAACATCTTCCCAGAAGAATAGGGCTTATTGTTAGAGTAAAAGGGAAGTAAATGTAAAATAAGACAATCAAAAATACATCAGTTTATGGTCAATCTTTGGTGCATATAATGTAGCTGAAAGTCTTGTGAGGCTCAAGATTGCGTCACTAAGAGAAAAAAAAGATCACAGGATCAGTGATAGCACCCAACAATCCTCCTCACCTTAATTGTATAGTGCAAAGTGCACTGAAAAGCTATTGACTGAATATGATATAAATATAAACTGAATGGTGATGATTGGCATCTTTAGTTACATAGCGGACTGTGTACAAGGAAAAGCCCTCATGAATAACTAATGTTTTCCGAGTTAAAATAAATGTCCAAGTATCATAAGAGATAATCTCCAAAAAAATGATCAAATAATAAAAATAACGGTGCCAATCATTGTGTTGTGTTCCGTATTGGTAAAAACACTCTAGTAAGAAAATATTTATGTTAAAACACACATACGCACATTGACCTTATGGTCAAGGTCTAAATATTGCAAATAAAATTTTCCTGCATGTATTTTGATATTCAGTATAGAAATGTATTGATATTTGCTTATTTTTCATGATATAATTTTAGATTTTGTACTGTATGAATCCAAGCAATTCTATGATGTTTACAGTTAATTACAGGAAAGTTTTAAGTTGGCTAACTCACACCCTAATGTATGAATATCTCATTACACAGCATGTGTGTTTCCCCTCAAGCTGCAGTGTCGCCCTACATGTTCTGGTTCGAGACTGACAGGACTGAACAGATGCAAAGAGATCATTTCTTCAAGCTCCAGCAGAGAGCAGGATGGAGCGCGTTGCTTTACCGATGCTGAGGCTCTGAGAAGAAAAGAAATTGTGGACACCTGAGTATAAGATTGGTGTGTGCTTTTTTAACATTCTACATTTGGTCCCATTTAGCATCTGGGAAGATGTTTCACTAGATTTTGTGGAGATTCGTGGAGATTCTTTCAGGTATAAGGTGAGGTCAGGCGTTCGCATTCATCCCAAAAAGTGTTGAAGCTCTATAGCAGGAGATCTTCAAATCCAATCCATGGAAATTATTTTTGTTTCTCCTGCATCCAAAGACATCCCGAAACAATTGTGTGCTTTCAACTTTGTGCTAGCAGTTTGGGGAAGAACCAAATATGGCTGAAAGTGTCCCAATACTTTTTTCCATATACAGTGGTGTGAAAAAAAACAGTTTACTCCCTTCCTGATTTCTTTTTTTTTTTTGCATGTTTGTCACACTTTAATGTTTCAGATCATCAATCTAATTTACATATTAGTAAAAGAAACTACATGGCCCTGTTAAAACTGTGGTTTTTCACACCTTAGTTCATTTTCTCTCGCCACACCCAGGCCTGATTACTCTACACCTGTTCGCAATCAAGAAATCTCTTAAATAGGACCTGCCTGACAAAGTGAAGTAGATCAAAAGATCCTCAAAAGCTATACAACGTGCCGAGATCCAAAGAAATTCAAAAACGAATGAGAAAGAAAGTAATTGAGATCTATCAGTCTGGAGAAGGTTATAAAGTCATTTCTAAAACTTTGGGACTCCAGTGAACCACAGTGAGAGCCATTATTCACAAATGGTAAAAACATGGAACAGTGGAGAATCTTCCCAGGAGTGGCCGGCCGACCAAAATTATCCCAAGAGCACAGCGACGACTCATCCAAAAGGTCACAAAAGACCCCACAACAACATCCAAAGAACTGCAGACCTCACTTGCCTCAGTTAAGGTCAGTGTTTATGACTCCACCATAAGAAAGAAACTCGGCAAAAATGGTCTTCATGGCAGAGTTCCAAGACGAAAACCGCTGCTGAGCAAAAATAACATAAAGGCTCGTCTCAGTTTTGCCAGAAAACATCTTGATGATCCCCAAGACCTTTGGGAAAATACTCTGTGGTCTGACGAGACAAAAGTTAAACTTTTTGGAAGGTTTGTGTCCCATTACGTCTGGCGTAAAAGTAACACCGCATTTCAGAAAAAGAACATCATACCAACAGTAAAATATGGTGGTGGTAGTGTGATGGTCTGGGGCTGTTTTGCTGCTTCAGGACCTGGAAGACTTGCTGTGATAAATGGAACCATGAATTCTGCTGTTTACCAAACAAATCCTGAAGGAGAATGTTCGACCGTCTGTTCATGACCTCAAGCTGAAGCGAACTTGAGTTTTGCAGCAGGACAATGATCCAAAACACACTAGCAAGTCCACCTCTGAATGGCTGAAGAACAACAAAATGAAGACTTCAGAATGGCCTAGTCAAAGTCCTGACCTGAATCCTATTGAGATGCAGTGGCATGACCTTAAAAAGGCGGTTCATGTTAGAAAACCCTCCAATGTGGCTGAATTACAACAATTCTGCGTAGATGAGTGACGAAAATTCCTCCACAGCGCTGTAACAGACTTACTGCAAGTTATCGCAAACGCTTGATTGCAGTTGTTGCTGCTAAGGGTGGCCCAACCAGTTATTAGGTTTAGGGGGCAAACACTTTTTCACACAGGGCCATGTAGTTTTGGATTTTGTTGTCCCTTAAAAATTTTAAACTTATTTTACAGAGTATAGAACTCTGCAGTGGTGAACAGTAAGGAAGTTAATGTTATTCATTACTGTACTTAAGTAGCTTTTTCAAATATCTGTACTTTACTGAAGTATTTCCAATTAAAGGAACTTTCACTTCAACTTAACTGCATTTCAAAGTCAAATATCTTACGTTTTACTGAACTACATTTTGCAAAATCAGTATATTTATCAGTGAATAAAAACTTAACCGGTCAAGCACGCAGCAAGCCACCGATCAGTATAGAGCGCTCGATTCGTTTTGAACTTGTCTTGATTGGCGCTTGGTGGTATCTACTTAGCACGAACATACAGTACAGCGTCGGTTCAACAGCAAGCAGAGAGGGATAAATGATGGAAGAAACTCCAGACTCGAACTCAACACCCGTGGCCTTATTTGTGTGATTTTTTTTTTTATTAGTTGAAAAGGTTCCGGGCTCATGATAATTGCAATTTTAATTTTAATATTGACTCATTAATATAATTCTATTAATAGATTGGTGTGCTAAAAATAACATTAGAGTTTAGATTTTATTATTTTACAGTGTCTCTACTTTAACACAAGAACATGGTTTGTGTACTTTGTCCATCACTGGAACTGGAACTGTAAATTTATCAATGTTGGATAAGGTATAATACATTTACAGTAATCCATAGCGGATTATCGCCTATAGTGGGGGGGGGGGGGTATTTGGGGGTTTGGAACGTAACCCTTGTGAAACGCGAAAATCCGCGTAGTGGCAACCCAATATGTATACAGTACAGTATATAAAATATCTGTATATCTTAAGGCTTTATAAACCGTCCTGACACTCTTTGATTCTGTAATGGCATCCTACAGCAGCATAGCTTTTACCTTCCTTAAGCATGTCTAAGAATTTCAGAGATAGTAAACATCCTCCTCCTGCGTTTGGGTTCGGTATCAGAAGTCTTAGAAAGCGGAAAACATTTACACGGCATTGTAGGGCTTGGAATTGAACTTCACAAAGCCACAACACCGCAGACAAACACCACACGCAGGAATAAGACGTGGATTTAGACTGAACAACGTGTACTGTATTGCAGCCAGTACGCGGGAAAGAGACGATCACTGAGCCAATCAAAAGCTGAGCCAAGCAAAATCCGGCGATACGGCGAAAAATCCGCAAAACTAAATTAGATAGGTTCCATGTAAAAACCCAGGCGAGGGATTGATGTATTGCGTAAAATATTTATTATAAGTAATTACAAATAAACAGCTGTAACTTTTGGGTCATTATCTGAGATTGCTGAATGTACAGAACAGTTCGACGGCTGGTGTTTGATGTTTGATGTGAAGCCACTGACGGCTTTTTTGTGCTGTAATGACCCTACACTTTGCAGCTGCATTTTTGAACAAAAATGTTTTTCAAAAAACGGCCTTGCTGTGATAAACCCCGGAGTGTAACAGCACCTGTGTACACGCTTTTGGAGTCTAACAGTCAAACAGTGGCGCTCCAGGGATCTCCTTCTAAGGCCTGCATGAAGCCATTCCTTTCCAATCTTCTGTCTGAAAGACACGAGGGTCATTTAGGTTGAGTGCATATTTAGAGCAGTGAAAGGAAGTGGGGGGAAAGTTAGATGGGTTCTGCTTCAAACACATAAACACAGATGCTACATATGCCCCAAAGGCTAACTACATTCACTCTGGTGTTTATTTTTGCAGGCTTTTTTCGTACATTGAAGCATTGTTAATGCTAAAAACACAGTGCTAACCTGTTTGTGGATTTCCTAATGATGTTTTGATGGATTTAATGCAAACACAGCACAGTAAACTTCCAAACCAAAATGTAGCTCTTATCATGCAACTTCCAGTAGTCTTCTAACAGAAATCGTATGAATGCCAAGTTGAGTATAAAAACCTGAACTTATCTTGAGTTGATTCAGTAGAAAAGAAAGAAATGTTCAAATCACCGGCCTCAATGGACCTTTTTTTAAGAACTAGCGTATTAAAAAACCCAACATGCTGTAATATCTGACATTGAACTCACCAACTGTGTAAGCCAAACTAAACAAGCACAGTTCTGGACATAAACTATGACGTAACCCGCAGACTCTGTGTCGTTGGTTCTGCTATTATAAAGCTGGCACAGGGAAACGCAGTGGTCTGTTTCTTTACATGATCTGTTTGGAATGACGCCACAAGTGTTGGCTTCTGTGCTTGATGGAAAAGTACTGGGTGAACACTCTGCACCACTTGTAGGCCCTTAGAGGGCACATCAGTTTTGTTTGGGATTCAATTAGGCAAAAGAGTAGGCAGCCATAAACAAAGTACTAGTGTGTATCCACAGAATATGGCTCACCAAATCTGGATTGCTGGAGACTGGAAAAAACATAGCCTGCTTGGATGAATGTGACTTTCTGCTGAGGAGACCAGATGATGTAGTTAGAATTTGGCACCAAAAGCATGAATACATGAAGCCAGTCTGCATTGTGTCAGCCAGCCAGCCTGGTGGGGGTGGTGTAACGATGCGGGGAACGGTTTCTTGGCACACTTTTAGCTTGTTAATACCAAGTCATCATCATGGCTTATTTGGGTATTGTTGCTAATGTTCATAGCCACACTATCCCCATAGTCTGCTGGTGACTTTCTGCATGAACAAGCAAAATTTACATTAGTCTGGCTTCATGAACATGACCATGAGTTCAGGGTTCTCCTTCCGCATCTGAATCTAATTGAACACCTTCGGCATGTGGTAAAACAAGAGGTTCACAACATGAAAGTGCACCTGAAGAATCGGCAGGAATTCTGTGATGCAACAATGTCAACGTGGATCAGAATCTCAAAGGAATGTTTCTAAAATCTTGTGGAATCCATGCTATGGAGCATTGAGATTACTGTGAGCACAAAGTGAGTTTCTAGCCAGTTTTAGTATCATGCCTCAAATGGATAAAGATGGTCAGAAAAACTTTGTACCGATTTGCAGTGCATGTAAAAAAGAAGCAGTGTGAGTGGGTTGAAGTTCAGTTTTAGGCTTGCTTTAGAAATGTGCACAAACCTCCACAACCAGAAGAATATCCATTGAATGTCGATTCATTACAGTTTCATCATTGTTGAGGTGTACTGTTCTATGATGGACTGAACTGTTATTGCATTAATTAATGTTTTTTGGATTGAGAAGATATTTGTTTTCTTTGTATTCATTCAGTATAATTAGTTGATTTTAGTTGATTTAATTAGTTGATTTAAAAAAAATAAAAATTGCAGTTATGTGGCATACAAGAGGAACAAGCAATTACAATTGTACACTGCAGGGCCGGTGGGTTTCACTCCAACCAATCAAGGGCGACACCTGATAGTCATTGAAAATGAAAATCAATCAATTTAGACTGGTACAATTTGATGTGGCCCTTGAATGAAAACCTACACCCACACCAGCTCTCTGTGGAAAAGTTTGGACTCCCCTGATATAGAGCAATACAATCAAAATGATTCATTCACGGTCAGTAATTAATGGATGCTTTAAACCAGATTACAGCCTCAATGGGAAACCAGTCTATCACAAGACACCATGCATTTATGCATGCACTCACACACATCGGCACACACATTCACACAGACACGCACACACATTTCCACATATAGTTATTAGGTGTAATCAATCCACCTTGTGCCACATAAAGCAGGCCACCCCATCACCCAGATGGCAAACACCACAGCCTTCAAACATGGCCGCCACAGGCTCTAATTTTCCACAACACACTTATTTTTCACACCTCATTCTCTACATACCAGTTTAAAATGTCTCATCACTCACTCATTCACTCACTCACCCATTTACTAACTCGCTCATTAACTCATTTACACACGCATTAATTCACTTATTCATTTGCTCACTCACTTTTCATTTATTAACTCACTCATTCATTTGCTCACTTACCCATTCACTCTCTCATTAGCTCACTTGTTCACACACTCACTCATTCACCCACACACTCATTCACTTAATCTCACTCGCTCACATACTCATTTGTTTACTTACTCATTTACTCACACACACACACACACACACACACACACACACACACACACACACACACACACACACATTAACTCACTCATTCACTTCCTTACACTTACTCACTTATTCACTAATTCACTCATAAATGTACTTACTCTTTTACTCATTCACTCATCCATTCACTCACTCAATTACAGTTTAAAAGGACTTTATTCATTCAGAGTTGGTTTTACTGTTTTAACCTGTTGCACAGTTTTTTTTTTCTTGCCTTCTCCAGTTAATCCTGTTCGACTGCAGCTTTGCCTGTGTTTGAATTTGGATTTGTGTACTGCGATTTTATTAAACTGCCCAGAACTCACATCTGCATCCGTCACCCTCTTTCTCAAATTACACGTAACAATTATAAACCCTTTTGTATTGTGCTAAAGAATGAACTAAATCCGTAAAAAAAAAAAAAAAAAAAAAGTGTCAGCGAGTGTAAGCACGAGGACAGTAAAATGCCACGTCTCGCATGATCTGCGTTGTTTGACCTGTCCACTTCTCGGTTTTGTTTGATCATACTTCTGTCTTTTGTTAAGGTTATACAGATTTCCTCTAAAGTCTTTGGACAACAAAGCCTGTGTGAATAGAATAGGAATCTCAAGCAAAACAACCCTGTACCCCTGCAATCAACCCCCTGCCGTAACACTGCCTCCACTGCCTGTCAAACAGCAGGCCACAGAAAAATAACTGCCTTTCCAAAATATTATATAATATCACTTACATAACACCAAAAAGATACAAGACTCTTTTTTTGGTGATAATCGAGTTTGACACAGTTCAACTGTCAGCAACAAACAAAATAATGCAGGATAGGACAATAAATGCAAGAAATGAGTGCAAGGTCTCTACAAAAGGTGCATTCATACAGAAATAGTGACGATTTGAATTTTTTGGACACAAAGACGAAACATCGGGATTCAGAAGAGTGAAATAATATATGCATATGAGATATGCATCTCTATCAAGGATGGTAAGATTTGCATCGGTGCATAAAGCTAACAATGTGATGCATCGATTTAAAAAAGTGTGTATCGGATACAAGTTGGCGTTTGTATCACAATGCATTGTTTTAAGCATTTTTGCGTCTGTAAAATGATTTATTTATATATAATTATTAGTAGATGCACTATACTTTTAAAAAGTGACCAAGTTTTTCGAGTGCGTTCTCTCTTCACATAGAATACAGGTTAGCATGGCAGAGGTAGAGCTGTAACTTCCTGCAGACACAACAAGAAAAGAATGTCTGGTTTCTTTAATCTTTTTTTTAAACTACAAAGGCGTGTTTGTAAAAGGGCCATGCGCTAGAAGTCAGAGGGCATTTAAGTAAATTGATCATTTCCTGTCTGTCTGAACCGAAGAAATAAAAGTGAACTATCTGTATTATATTGAATTGCAGAGCATCATCTTTTTTCCATTGAATCGCATTGTGATAAATCGAAACGAAATCAAGTCGCACCGCATCAAGATGTAAATCGCATCAGTCTCAGTGATGGAGATGCACATCCCTATATATGTATATAAGTTTCTCTGCTTTTTTTTCTCATTTTTCTGTCATTTTTTTCCCCCAGATTCTATCAAGGAGATTAAATATAATTTTTCTCGTTTTTAATAATAATCATCCTCATCAACATGGTCTTGAACTATAGATTAGTATGAAACACAAATAGTCACATAAACCTGATTAATTCAAGTCAAGTCAAGAAGCTTTTATTGTCATTTCAACTGTGTCGCAGTACAAAGTGAAACGAGACAACATTCATCCAGAACCCTGGTGCTACATAACAACATAAAACAACATAGAGACTATAGTAAGTTGTCCTTGCCACATAAAGTGCATTAGTGTGCAACCTGATGCAAATAGTGCAAGACAAGACAACACAAGACAGTGTAGGACAAATACACAAAACACAAAATAGCACCGCCAGTAAACCTACTGTATCTTATACAATACAGTGTGCAAAAGAGAACTGGATACAAGAGTGTACTTCAGTGGCATCATTGCTGAAAGTACAGTAGTATGGCACATTTTTAGAATAAAAACACACACACACACACACACACACACACACACACACACACACACCTGTATTACCCAAATAAGGTCTAACAATTGAAAACTATTTAAGTGAATTTTTTTTCATTTTATTTTATTTAATCCATTTAATTTGTGCCAATTTGTACTCAATCAATATAATAAAAAAGGAGTGTATTGCATTCATTTGATTTATTCTATTACATTTTTTCTTAAATAATATTTTATCAATTATTTAACCAAGCAGGCATTTTATTTTAAATTGTTTTAAAACTGTACACCGTTCAAATGTTGATGATCACAAATGTTAATAATAATAAACTCCATTAATAAAAAATGACAAGCAGTTTAATGTTTTGCATTTCTTTCCCCCCACCCCCCCACAGGGGCATTGTCATCCTGGAACAAAAATGCTTTTGCTATTCTCATATAACCACTTCCCATTTTGTCAAGCTCTACAGGTTTTACAACTATATTTCCCATTGTTATAAATGATTAGGGGAATCTGTTTTGAATGCAGTCTGTGTGACCTCATATTTATAGTCATGGTTGAAAAATTCTCCAGTTCCTAGTCACTCGGATGTACTTAGAAAATAAAAAATAGCATTGAAAATATACTTCAAAAATATGTTACGCATATAAATTCATAGCGGTGCCAATAATGTGTTTGCACTTGATGTTTATGAGAGCGGTGTGAATTTACAATAAAGACACGAGTGTATGGCAGTGAAGCTAAAACAATACAATGGACTGTGAAACACTAAACACTCCTTATTGCAGCCTAGTTTTTATATCCAATTGTATTAAAAGAACCACAAGAATAGAATTAATAATAAATGAAATTTGTCTGAATGAATAATGTTGATGAATAATGGCATTATTCTTATTGTTTCAGTATACTGCTCACCTGCACATTGCATTAGTCTGACATAATGATCATTATTTGCGTACTGTTTGCTGACTCTACGGCAAGAAACGCAACATCAGCTGTTTTGCTCTAAAGCTGTACCGCCAACCGAAAAGATGTAACGAGATAATGTAACAAAACCTCTCTTCACACAGTCATCAGGACAATAGTATAAGAATAAAAGAAGTCATTCCTGCTATTAAAGAGTGTATTTAGTGCACAGACGCACCCAGAGCTTACTGTGTGCTTTGTTGCTGCGCTTGCACCGTCTTGGTCAGAAAGGTTTGGGTCTTAGTTCCAGTGGAGAAAAAAATGTAATGCTCATTGTGTGCTTCAAACGATGTGACAACAGTTTAAGGAAGAACCACAAATGGGTGTGAAGGTCACATGTGCACAAACATTTGGTCGTAATATACATGTAGTGAACACCCTGTAGCCGTGTTTTAATTCGATTCAATTCATTTTTATTCGTGTAGCGCTTTTAACAATGAACATTGTCTCAAAGTGAATATGTTCTTTATAAGTGTAAGTTTGTCCCTGATGAGCGAGCCGGTGGCGACTGCGGCAAGGAAAAACTCCCCGAGACAGCATAAGGAAGAAACCTTGAGAGGAACCAGACTCAAGAGGGAAACCATCCTCATCTGAGTTGCACCGAATGTCCATTTATTACAGATAAACGATGTTGTGGGGTACAGTGATGATGATCAGAAGCCAACTGTAGTCCTGAGTCAGTGTAGGAGACTGTTGACATTAACTACAGTCCAAATCCATCCTCAAAGCGTCCGTTCTTACTCCGTAATTTTTAATGGAACCCCAGGACGTTGACGAGAAACCGCCCCCAGCTGCACAGAGTGGCCTCCAATCGAAGAGCACACTATCCAGAGGCAGACCTGGACGAAGCCTAATCAATAAAAATATTTTGTATCTACACTCACTGGATATTTGATTGAAGTGAACCGACCCTATAATATCCAACATTTGTTTGTAGGACTAAATTAAAGTTGAATGCTGTGATAAGGACACTTACAAAGACTTCTCTAAATTGAACTCGACCAAATAACTGGGTTTTGATCCTAAAAAGGTTTGCACATATGCACATCTGTATGCTGTTTGAATTCATCAAAGCAATCTTGAATGGAAGGCAATACAAGTGTCATATATATATATATAAATAATGTGACGCCCATTAAATCACGTAGATACTGCCTTTCTTTTATGAAGAAGAAAGAGCATCCGGTGAAAATCCCGCAGGTAGTGCTTTTCCCTAGAATGCGAACTTGACATGTCGTCCAAGAAGGTCATATGTATTGTTGTCTCAATGCAGTGAAATTCCTGTGCATTACCTCTCAGAAAAAAAGGACGGACCTTGACAGGTCACCCAGAAGGGGCATATGTTTAATGTTTGTCTTATTGTCTTAATGAGATTCTTTGTTTTACATTTTTCAGCTACTTTTGAACCGCTTTGCTCAATAAGGGGTTAAGGGGTTAAGCGGATAAAGGGTTGTCGTTTCCAGGTCGCCCAGGGAGGGCTGTATGGTTAATATTTGTCTTGTTGTCTTAAAATCCCATTACTGTCTTAGGATCATGAATTTGAGGTGACCCTTTGGTTTGTATGCATGACCTTGTTTCAATACCGGGACAAGATAGTTTTTGTGTTTGTGTGTGTGTGTGTGTGTGTGTGTGTGTGTGTGTGTGTGTGTGTGT
>JAAIIK010000196.1:635755-665684 GCA_014706435.1 Silurus glanis | reverse complement strand
TGTGTGTGTGTGTGTGTGTGTGTGTGTGTGTGTGTGAGATAAAAGACCGCGAATAGAACTGTATACATTTGGCTTCTTATTATTGTAGTGGAAAATTACCTTTATGCATGTCAAGTTCTATTTATATGTTTAGAAGTTAATATTTATAATATCATTTACACTGCCTAGGTGCCTAGATCTATAAATAAAATACAACCTCTTTTCTAGCCTCCAGCTGGGATTTTATTTCGAACGTGTTCGAGTTACTGATTTATTATCCCAGTGGCTAAACCACTTTAAAACATTTAGCTCATTACTATTTCCAGCATGGGCTTCATGTCACTTACGAGAGGAATAAAACGGCACGCTTCTCTGAATTACAGGCTCCTCGACTCCTAATCCAGAGCAAATTATCCCTCTGTAAACATGAGGGCAATTGAATTCTGTCTAGTGAATGGGCTTCTGAGTGGATCAGATGATCATGGGTTCGAATCCCACCACCACCACCAGGCTGAAACTATAGGGCCTTTGAGCAAGGCTCATAACCCTTAATTGCTCAGCTGTATAACTGAGAGAACTGTATGCCGTATAAATTACATCGATTTCTGAAATATATCGGAATCTGATCAAAAGTAGATATGTGAAGAAAAGAATTTCATATATATATATATATATATACATACACACACAAGAATTTCATATATATATAGTACGATAATTGTAGGTTGTCGAGAATGATACGAGAATACGAATGCGTGTGAAAAGGGCTCGAGGTTTTTTGAGTTCTTCAACACTCCCGTTCCTCAAATAATTTTATACAATGTAAATATAATTTAACAATATTAAACAATAGAATAGAATAGAGTATTTTATTATTAATATTAAGTGTTATGTTAATAGTATGCTATTTATTTATTTATTTAGGAAGACACCTGCTTCTCAGAATGGGAATCATCTTTATTGTCAAGTATCATGGGTTGTATGTACAAAGGAATTTGTCATTGTGTGCTTTTGCTATAAAAGAATTATGAAAACTGTGACTTGGAAAACAAACCTTTTGGGAAGTAAAATTATAAATAAAGATAAGGACGTTAACTATACAGTTTGTGCAGGGGATGTAAAGTGAATCAGTGCAGATAATAATGTAAAAGTGAGGCGGTGCAAATGTTAACAAAGGAGACGCGGGTTGATGGTGATCTCCAGGTTTCAGTGCATCTCCGTCTTACATTTGCGGCATTTAGCAGACGCCCTTATCCAGAGCGATGTACAAAAGTGCTTTGAGTCTTTAGCCATGAATAAATCTACACTGGTACGCAAGATTACAAACTTAATATAAATATAACTCTTGAATTCTACAAACTTGGAAAGTGCTAATTTAAGTGTTTCAGGAAGAGGTAGGTCTTCAGTCGTCGCTTGAAGATAGTCAGGGACTCCGCTGTACGGACATCTAGAGGAAGTTCATTCCACCACCTCGGTGCCAGAACAGAGAAGAGCCTTGAAGTGTACTTACCTCTCATTCTGAGAGAAGGTGGTACCAGTCGGGCAGTGCCGGAGGATCTCAGACAGCGTGGTGCAGTGCGAGATGTGATGAGGTCTCTGAGATAGGATGGCGCTGGTCCATTTTTGGCCTTGTAGGCAAGCATCAGTGATTCACACCCCTTCTTAGGATCTTCAACGGATCACAAAACTCGCAATTCGAATCACGTTACAGTTTTTGAGTCACGGATCGGTACTATTAGGGTTCTGAGGGTGAGGAGACATATCATTTCCAACGAAATGCTACCATACATGCGATTTGACTGATTTTTGGAGGCTTTTCAAGTTCTTCTGCTCCTCCGCTAGCCATTGTTGTCGACCGATTAACACGTCCCGTTCACGTGAACACGTGACTGCTGTGTGGACTTACGGAATTTCTTAAAAAGCAATATCGGCAGGACAAAAAAACCCTATCTGCGGTCGATCGTCTGTGCCATATAGCACGTGTATATAAATATTTTACGGAATAGTACCGAGTGTGAAAGACGTCAATTATGAAACGGGTTACATGTTGAAGTTTAATAGTTCTTAACAAAAGTAAGATTTGATGGAAAGCCACATCAGAAAAGAAAAACGGCGTATTTGTGCTAATCTCTAATAATAATGTTTGTAAATTATGTTTTTGTTCCATATGACTGTAGAAGGATTTTGTCCTTTCTTTTAAAACAGAAGAAATGGCGTAAAAGTAACTGCGTGTCCGGTAGTAAAGATTTGGTCTTGAATATTTCACTCTAATGCTTCAAATCTTCATGTTTTTTTCAGGACCACAAATTCATTTTGTGATTTTATAGTCTGACATGCGCGATACTGCCAAAAGTTTGCGGACTCTTGAACCTCCCATTCCACATTAGTCCCCTTTTCTCTGTTCTAATAAACTCCACTTTTCTGGGAAGATGTTTCACTAGATTTTGTCCCGATTTATGAGATTTCATGGGGTGAGGAGGCCTGGAGTGCAGTCAGCATTCACATTCATCCCAAAGATGTTCAGTAGGGTTCTATAGCAGGAGATCTCCATAGAGCTGGCCAGAAAATGTTTGGGTCTCCTGGGCCACATGAAAGGGAAATAAGATTTCAGCTTTGTTTTGGAAAGAACAACCATTAGCTGGAACAGTACTTTTAACTTGGTCAAGTTAAACATGCTCTTGAGGTTCCAGTGACCACTGTTCCTGCCCTTCTTCCCTCCACGGGTCTTCCCACTTTGTCCAGGTCTGCCTCTGGATAGTGTTCTCTTCGATTGGAGGCCACTCTGTACCGCTGGGGCCGGTTTCTCATCAACGCCTTGGGTGGTTCCATGAAATTCCGGAGTAAGAACGGGAGCTTTGAGGATGGATTTGGACTGTAGTTAATGTCAACAGTCTCGTACACTTGACTCAGGACTACAGTTTGCTTCTGATCACCATCACTGCACACCTCAACATCGTTTATCTGTAATAAATGGACATTCGGTGCAACCCAGATGAGGATGGGTTTCCCTCTTGAGTGTGGTTCCTCTCAAGGTTCCTTCCTTATGCCATCTCGGGGAGTTTTTCCTTGCCACAGTCGAACCTCTGCAATACTGGCATTTCCAGAGCATATTGCTTTTTGGGTTAGATCACCCTGTTATTGTTTGACCTAGCAGAGTTCCTGTAGTTTAACAGTCAACAGTTCTGTTTGTGATCACTCACTGACAACAAAGTCACAAATCTGTGACTGAATCACCAATCCAAATCAGAATGTGAACTTTATCCTCTCGACACAGAATGATCCGGACGCATCATCGCATTCATCATCTTTCCGCAGAGATTTGCTCGCTAATTACCAGACTGAAATATCGAGCTGCAGCTTTTTATCCTTCTTATAAAATCTGGCTCAGATTGGTACACACCAGATCTCAAGAACTTCATTCAGTGTCATTAGGATATCAAAGAGGGATTTGAACTTGACTATTGTGAGGTTCATGACTGTCAAATGGCCTGTAGTTCGTTAATTACACTCACCTGCTACTTTTGTTAATTACACAGAACATCTGCATGTTATCCAATCAGGAAATCACGTGGGAGAGCGTGCGCTTGTGCAAATACAGGTCAGGAGCTCAAAGTTAATGTTCACAAGATGTGAGCTCACTGATTTGGCATTGGGTGCTGGTGCCAGATCAGTCTGGATTGAGTATTTCAGAATCTGTTGATGTTCTGGGAATTTCACACAAAACCTATTTGAACATAATGGTGTAAAATGAAAAAAATCCGTTGCGCAGGAGATTTTTCTCTGGAAACGCTTTTGTGAAGAACAAGACTACTTTAATACACTACAGCCAAAATAATGTGGACATCTGATAAGTTTGCTATGAGCTTTTTAAACATCCCATTCCACATGTAATCCATATTTACTGTGTGTTAGTAAAGTCAGGTCTTGATGTAAGTGAGGTGAGGAGGCCTGGGGTGCTGTCACTGTTCTCATTCATTCATGTTCAATAGGGTTGTAGATCTATAGCAGGAGATCATCCACATCTTGCATCCCATATAAAGCATATCTTCAAGGAGCTTTGTGCATCCTTGAACAGGTTTGGCACTCCTAGTTCAAGTGAAGGTGTGCCTCTGACTTTGTGGTGACAGTTTGGGGAAGAAGCACATATCGCTGGAAAGATCAGGTGTCCCAATACTTTTGTCAGTGTATTTTATGTTGCCTGGGTTTTTTTTTTTCTTCAATTTTGAGGGATTTAAGAAGATCCCAGGAAATCAGCAGTTTTTGAAATACTCAAAACAGTCCAGTGAGATTTTGGTGTGAACATTAATGAGCAGATGTTCCTATGAAAGCAGTCAGAGAGTGAATAAACCATGAGAGGTTTTCTGGGGAAGGACTTCTAATTTATGTAATCAAAAACAATGTATACTAGTCACTCATTGCTAACAGTTAATGATAAATTATATAAAAAATTATGCATAAATATAATACAGCAATCTTATGAATCAAAAACAAGTGCATTCAGTATATACATGAGTGTGTTTGGGTATCTGATATGAATGAAAAATGAGTGATGAAAATCTAAGTTCTTAATTATATACAAATATTTGACAAAATTCCTTTTGTTTGAAAAATAATTCCTACCAAATAAAATGAAAACTGGATTTATTGAAGATTTTCATTAAATATAGACATACACACGTACAAACTTGCACACTCATTTACACCTAGAGGCAGTTACGAGTAGCCAAACCATCGGTTGGCCTGTTTTTTTTAGAGGTGGGAGGAAACTGGAGATCCTGGAGCAAACCCACGTGCACATAGGGAGAACGTTACAACGCTCCACAGAGACAGTAACTTGATCCCAGGATCAAACTGGGATTTCTGGAGCTGCGAAGCTAATCTCCAGATCCACATTGGAAGATTCTGACGAGGAGAGCTCGGTGACTGGGTGCGCACGTGATCAGAATATCAGACGTGGTAACGCACATGGTCAGAATGGCACCTATTGCACAGCTCCCGATGTACACAGTGTGATGTCTTTTGGCGCACACGTGTGGAGGTCGGTGCTCCCTGTGACGGTGCGTGCAGTTTTGTGCTACCCTCTGTTGGTGTGTTACAAAACTAGTCTCGAAACCTTTTGATACCAACTTGTATTTTATGCTGTAATTAGTTTGTATAATCAAATTAAAATATCCAGTACGGCCCAAAGTATTGGGACATCTGACTTTTTTTTTTTTTTTTTTAGCCACATGTGCTTTTCCCATTCCCAAATCTGTCGTGTTCAGTGACTGAAAATACTTGATTTTAGCAAGCTTGAAGGGAAACATCTGCTAAAAGGCATGAACCAGACATTTGCATGAAGGATGCTGAGTGAAAGTAAGTTCCTGTAAAGGTTCTTTGGGAGTGTTGTCTCAACACCATCCCTTCTTGCTTGCACATTAGCGATCCTGCATCCCTGTGCATACAGCCAGCTCCATGAAGATCTGCTTTACATGAGTTGGATGGTTCTAGAGCTCCAACCCTACTGAGATAAATGTGAATGCTGACTGAACCCCAGGGCTTCTCACCTTACCTACATCAGTACCTGACTTTACTAACACCCTTGTGGATGAATGAATCTCCACAAAGATCTAGTGGGACATCTTCCCAGAAGAGTCCTGGAGCTTAATTCTAACAGCAAATAGGGTCTGAATGTGGAATGGGAGGTTCAAGATTAAACACATAGCAATCGTATGGTCTAGTGGTTAGGATGCGGCGCTCTCACCTCTGCGGCCCGGGTTCGATCCCCTGCCAGGGAACCAAGCCCGGATAAATGGGGAGGGTTGCGTTAGGAAGAGCATCCAGCATAAAAACATGTGCCAAATCAAACATGCGGATGATCCGCTGTGGCGACCCCTAACGGGAGAAGCCGAAAGAAAGTTTTTAAATCGTATGGTCAGGTGTCCACAAACGTTTATCAAACGGACTTTCACATGGATAACGTCATTGCTCATTCAATTTGTTTATTTTTGTGAAAGTTGTGGTGTAACAATTGTTTTGTCCTAACACCTGTATAAAATTCATAGTCCTACTTCTATCCTATTTCCCTTATCCTAATGGAAAAAATATGATGGCATGCAATTCAATATTGTATAGATAGTTCGCTTTTATTTCTTTGGTTCAGACAGACATGAAAATCAGCAATTTACTCAAATGCCTTATGAAAAAGATGAAATAAAACCAGATCTTTTCCTGTTTTGTCTACAGGAAGATGCACCTTCGCCATGTTAATCTATATTCTATGTGACTCTCAGTACACGCCTCGGTCTCCGTAGTGTCGTCATATTCACGGAGCAGCAGTGGTGCTGAGAGAACGCGCTCGAGAAACAGTTCAGCGAGGCGGAATCGATCTACATATACAATATTGCTCGCAAATTATTAGTCACTTTTCAAATAATAGAAGTGTAGCGCATCTACTAATAATTATATATGTCAATAGTTTTTTACTGATTTAAATATGTAAAAAAAACTATGCATCATGATGCATCTTGTATGCCAACTTGTCCTGTCTATACCATCCAAAAAAACATTATTTTGCAGAAAACACACTGATCAAAATTAGAGAACAACAATGACTGTAGCATGGAAAAAGATTACAACAAAATTTTCTGAAGGTTACAACAGTCAGCAATTAGTAGGAAGTGTACAGGCCTCTGCTCAGCACATCTGCTGCCACAGGACAGCACTAGTCTCTCACACTGCTCTGGTGTGATTTTGGTCCACTCTTCTTCCAGTCTCCTCCACAGTTCGGTGACTGTAGTGGGTCTCTTGGCCATAACTTTGTCGCCAAGGATTTTCCAGAGGTTCTCTGTTGGGTTGAGATCAGGACTCTGGACAGGCCATGTCATTCTTTCAATGTTTTCAGTTTCAAGGAACTGCTTTACCCGTTTTGCTGTGTGACATGGAGCGTTGTCCTGCATGAACACTGCGGGCTGATTGGGTGATGAACGCAGGGAAGGAACCATATGTTGTTGAAGAAGGTTCTGATAAACATTTGCATTCACTCTGCCATGTAGCTGTATAAGAGACCCAACTCCTGCTGCAGAAAACATGCCCCAAACCATGACACTTCCTCCTCCACGTTTCACTGACTTCTTTACACACTTTGGGTTCAGTCTTTCTCCAGTTTGTCGCCGAACATAATGTTTCCCATCGGACCCAAATAAATTAAACTTGCTTTCATCACTGAAGTGAACTTTGGACCAGTTCTCCTCTGTCCACACAACATGCTTAGTCTAGCCTTTTGATTCTTTCTGCTAATGAGAGGTTTGGTCACTGCAGAGTGGGCTTTCAGTCCAAATGCTCTTAAACGTCGAGACACTGTATGACGAGACAGATCCTTACCCTGTTCAGCGCTGAACTGGTGAGCAATAACAGCTGCAGTGTGGAAACGATTGCCCATTGAGATCCTCCGCAGTATCCTGTCCTCTCTTGTGTTTGTCTTCCGTGGACGACCAGCCTTCTTGGCGGACTTGAATGAGTTTGTGATGTTGTAAAGATTCAATATTCTTGAAATCACAGATTTAGAACGACCAACTTGTCTTGCTATGGCTGATAGGGTCATCCCTTTGGCCTTCATCTGGACAACCTGCTGCCGGAGGCTTTCAGTCACTTTAGGGGTTTAAATAGGGGTTGACAGATAATCAAGGAAATTAGCACCAGGTGCCAGATTAACACCAATAACTGGGAGGTATCTGAAAGTGTTCTCTAATTTTGATCAGTATGTTTTTTGCAAAATAATGTTTTTTTTTAAATGCCTTAGTTATTTTGTGGAAAAGGTGTTCTGGTAGCATGGTATAGACAGGACAAAAACTCCCTCAACTGTTCAGCAGTGAAGATGACATTATTTCAGAATTGTTCAATTGTTTATAAATTGTTCTCTAATTTTTTATATATTTTTTATAATTTTTTTATAATAAATATACAATTATAAAGTAAAAAATACAAAAATTCAATAAAACAGCTTTGGATTTGTTAGCATGAGTGTTTAGATTAGCACTGCTGTTTGTGACTTAATGATTAGCAGCGTGTAATATAGAGAACATGACGCAGGTTTTGAGAAGGACCGCACCGAACACTCTGTCTCAAGGCCATTATAGTATTTTACCACACACGCACGTTAGTTAAAGTTCAGCAGTGCCACTGATCTTCAGGTTGAGCAAATAAACAAGAACGCGGTGACAGACACCTTGTCTTTCAAGGGTGCGGCAGAAAAACACTTTCGATGACTAAAAATGCGTTTTCCTCAACATTTTCACCTCAGTATTGCGGGTGTGTTTGTGTGAACAATGAGAAAAATGTGGACTCTCAGGAGCTCATGACCACTTAATGCTTTTAGGTGCTTGAACGAAGTGTACTAAAAAATGTTTAACATCTAAATAAAGTTTAGACATTAAGCCGTATTATATTATCATCGCTCCTTAGCTTTTAACATTGTAACTCGAACAGAACAAAAGGGCAATGGATGTGATACAAACCAAGTTTCATAATACGTCCTGTTCCTGACCGGATTATTACAAATATTACAACTACACTATACGGACAAAACTTGTGGACGTCTGATAAGATTGGTATGTGCTTCCTTTTGAACATCTCGTTCCTTATGCGGTCTCCATTTGCTGTTTTAATAAGCTCTACTCTTCTGGGAAGATTTTGGACTAGATTTTTGTGGAGATTTGTGAAGATTCATTCAGCTACAAGGGTGTTAGTAAAATCAGGTACTGATGTAGGTGAGGTGAGGAGGCCTGAGGTGCAGTCAGCGTTCACATTCAATCACTTTCAGTAGAGTTGAAACTCTATAGCAGGAGATTTTCCACTCTGGTAGATCTTCATGGAACTGTCTTTGTGCACATTTCAATGAAGAATTGTGTGTCAGGTGTCCCAATACTTCTGTCCATACAGTGTAAATTGTGTGGTATTGTTCAGAAATAATACAATAGCTTATATTTAAAAATATCAGATGCTATAGACGTGTATTTCTAGACACAACCTTGAGACAGTCAGCTATTTTAAAGCCTTTATTTTAAAGAAATAAGAATTTATTTGCAAAATTAAGAGCATTTCAAAAGCTTGCAATTGGTATAATATTATCTTTGTATTTGATTTATTTGTAATCTTCTGAACAATTATAGATATTCAAAGATATTTCTACTCGGACATCGTTTATTGCAGAAGTGGAACAGATCTAAAATGTAGTAATCAGAAGGTGAAGGTTGATTTATATCAAGTATTAATAAAATAAAGTTTTATATACTTGGATTTAGGGCTAGGCGAATTTTTTTTTTTTTTTTTTTTTCGATTTAATTCTAATTAACGTTTTACAATTTATTATTATTTTATTTTATTATTATTATTAACTTTTCCTCTGCGGTTTATCAATGGTTCGGATTTGAGAGTTCAGACGTTGAAGAAACTTTTGTCAAATTCAAAATATTCTGAAAGTCCGTTGCAGCACCATTCATTTATTCCGTCATTTGCGACAAAGACACCTGAACAGGCCAACAGTCTGCTGTCCAAGTTCAACAGGTCCACCTCAAATTGCAAAAATGGCATGTCATTAACGGTGTCTTTTTTTTTTTTTTTTTTTTTTTTTTTTTTTTTTTCCTTATGCCAAGAATAGCTTCTGCAAATATATTTAACTAGAGTGTTTAACATTTATTTACACCATGTTAACCACTTTATATATGGCGTGTCCGCTAAAAAGACAACGTTACAGATCCAGATGGTTTTTCAAATTACTAATCGAGAGAATGTTACTTTAGTCATGTTGTTGTACTTGGGTTTTATGTTGACTAGTTACGCCTAAAAAAAAAATAAAAAATCGAATTCGTTAATCGGTCAAACAAAAATTAGATTTGTATTTTTTTTGCCATATCGCCCAGCACTACTTGGATCGTTAATCAGGGATGCGTTTCGAGATAGTCACGCTTGCCGCAATGTCGTTTTTCTCCACTTGGCCTGGAGTTCAAAAAGGGAATAGGGTCAACTTGGATGGTGTAACTTTACACTGATAACGCTGTATAAATAGCGTTGCAGGTAAATCTCTTGCATCAGCCACCTGGCTCTGCTGATGTCCAAGTCTTCACACTGTGTATGAAATAGTGCGCGATTACTGAGTACACTGCACTTCAGATACCAACACTAATATACTTATAATATATAAATTGCAGAATTTGCTCTCTCTTATATACATTCTTAACTTTGTGTTATTGTGTAGACATTAGTGCAGTTTATTTTCATTCCTACACACTAAATGATTATGCATATGATTTACTCTAACAGATGGTCTGTGGCTGGCCTTGAATTGTCGATACAATCATATGCAAATCATGTGATCCTGTGTCATATTTTCTCTTTTTTTTTTCTGCGTTGGTGCAGGTATACATCAGTGTCCTTCAAAATCCTGATATAATCATCTGTATTTAAGTTTTTATATGTTTAGGGATGGAAAGGGGTTTCCAGTATATTTCCAAAAACCTTTCATGGGAATTTTTGGGAAATATTCCAAGTTGAAAACTTTCCGTGAACTTATGGTAATTAATGGGAATTAGAAATTTGAGGAAAAGAATATAAACTGTATGATACAAACCTAAACTTTTGTTTGGTTATAAGCTGATATGCATGCAAACTAATGCCATTAAAAATGCCATTTTAATTTTTAATTGTTAGTATAATTTCAATGCACAGTCGCTTACACAAAGCACAAAGAAGTTTTAAGCATAAATTTGTGTAATGTTCATGTAATTTACTCGACAAATAGACAAGCTAGACATTTTCCAGCATTATTTTGTGTGCAGGATTAAAAAACGGTGTGTTATGTTATGGAGGAAAACGCAGTGCATGTAGGGGGTGTGGCCTCAGTAACCATGCAGTAAATGCGCTGTGTGCACGTGATTGATGAACGTGCAGAGTAGAAATTTACCTGAAATCGCATTTAATCTGGTTAGTTTTAAAATGATCATGCAAGATTACATTTAAGTTCCCTGTTATAGGCTCAACTGCAATTTTGTAAAATTTATTCGAGTTTATTCTCGTCAATTCTAATGGAAATCTTCCAGTTTTGAAAGAAACCCTATACATGATGCATTGCTGTATATCCGCAACATCTTCACCCGCACGTCTCGACAGTTGCAGATGTGGTTTTTGTGAGTTTTTTTTTTCCCACCTTTTCATTTTAATGAGGAATTTGCTGGTTTGTTCATGGTACTGCACTCGGCCTTGTCTAAAACACTGAGGTATTGTTTCATAGTTTCATACTGCAGCACTAAATAAGGCTAATTTGCATATTTCTATAGAGGAGAGAGGTTTGGAGTCCTGATTCAGCAGTTCAGCATCTCATGTGTTGGGGGTCGAAGGAGAGTTTGAAGATAAACCGGGCTTCGCAGCCATCCGTGGCGTTTTGAACTTGGTGTGAGTTTAGCAGGGGTGTCACCAGGGGGCTAGTGGGAAAACTGTTTTGTTTTGACCGTTGAGCCAAAGCTTGTGATTGGTCTGAAGGGGTTGAGCCATGGACTTTATAGATGTTGGACGCCATATAAGGAATGAGCATCAGCGAAGGACAGCGCTTTCTCCTTGAGATAAAAAAAAAAAATGGACAAACACAGTAAGAGCGAATGTTCTTTTTATATTTATGATCATTGTTTTGGCTTTGGAGGAGGGGGGATTGGGGGTCTTTACAATAATATCGCACTGAAGATTAGAGCTAAACTGTATGGTTATAATGCAGCTCGACTTTTGCTATATGGATTCCTGTTTTTTTTGTTCGTTTGTTTTTTTGCTGATTTCCCTAAAACTGATTAAGGAGTTAGTCATAAATATATATTTCAATTCTAATGGTGAGATCTACGCTAAACTCTACGCAAATGTGAAATCTTTTATGGGAATGTGTTTTATCTTAAAGTTTTTTTTAATCCTGTCTCTTATATGGGAATTTCAGTCCATCACTGGGTGGGTGGATTATTGCTTTACTGTGTGTGTGTGTGTGTGTGTGTGCGCAAGATAGCACGAAGCATTTGATTGGTAGTTATTGTCACTGCCCCACTCACCCAAACAGTTCTGTGTGTGTGTGTGTGTGTGTGTGTGTGTGTGTGTGTGTGTGTGTGTGGTCAGTTTGTATGATTCTGAATAAAATGTCTCCCAAAAAAAAAAAAGTCACCCCTCCATAGTGTCCACAGAAGGACAGAGCAAAGAGCAGTTGATGCAACTTGTGTGTTATCTTGTCCACACTCGACTCCTGTGTGCTCTGTGTGTCGGATGACGCAGGTCTCTGAGAGGTGGGGTGAGTTTGTGCGTGTGTCAGGACTACAGCTAGCGGCAAAGGGGACACGTGATTGGCTGTCTGAGGCCCTCCCTCTGCTCTTTATAGCTACCACTCACCTGCAGGAGTAAAAGCAGCACGCTCAAACTTCTCTTTTCAGCTGGGAGCCCTGCCCTGCCCTGCCAGTGAGTACCCATAATTCAACTGCCCGCGTTATTTTAACGCCGAAATCGCTAGCGGTTTAAATCGAGCCGATTCACTTCTGCGATTTGCTTATGTGGAATACCATTAAGGTACTTCGAACTTGCTTATCGTTGTCTTTTTGCCCAGAGGGTGGGTTGTGTGGGGGTTTTGGAAATGCCTGTGTTAATGGAACTAGGTGTGAAAACGTTTTACTGCTGTAAAAGTAGACACGGTTCGAAGCTGAAGTGCATTCCTTACAGGAGCAAACCTGCTGTGCAGATCTTCCACTAGGTTTATTTGTATTGTGGGGCGGGGCGAGGGGGAAATGTATTTACCTTCTAGAACAACAGCTGGTAAAATTACAATGACTTCTAATTTGCAGAGCTTTTAATCACAGTATCAAATCAAACTGGATTATTTATTTATTTATTTATTTTACATTCTTGCAAGGTTCGAAAGCATTAAATGTCACATGGCCAGGGGGGAGAAATTACGCTTCGGAAATGCTCAAACATTTGTTTTAAAGCCCAGTGAGCACCGCTTCGCTGCGTGCCAAGTCAAATAAACGTGTTCGAGTGGGACGGCATGCATCATTTTACCTCAGAATGAACCATAATGAGATCGATGACTGTTAAACCGTTGCCAATAAAAAAGTAGAACGTTAAACTGGACTCTGTTTTTCCAGCCAAACATTTACGCACTTAAAATTAACCACCTGTATCATTTGTATTCGTATTAATGGGGGGGGGATTTTTTACGTGACAAACCGGTCTTTATTTCTCACCAATCATAAATGCAAAATGAAAAGTGTGCATGTTTGGATACTATGCAGAGAAAAGTAGTTGCAAGAATTTTTTTACTCAAATTCCCGCGTAGTAGAAAAAAAGAAAAAATCGGATTATTAGTACAATAAACCGTACGGATCAGTTTATTCACGAGCAAATACACCACACCTCGTTCAGCGCTCAGAACTTTCTCCCTAACGCACCGGGCTGCTCCCTCTGAGTGCCAGTGCGTCTGGAAAATTTGTAGCTTTCCATAAACGAAGTCCTCAGGGTCTGAAACAATCCGAACTGCAGTACGTCACGTTCTATCAAAAGAGCATTGTGCGAGCGAAGAGGAGATGTTGAGGTATGAAACGTTTTGCTGTGCAGACCAATTCGCAGCCTGCTGAAGTGTTACGTAACTCAAGACTCCTTCTGGCTCTGAGGAGAAGCCTGTACTTTGCATGACACCTCATTATACTGGCGATCTGGTAAAAAAACAAAACAAACAAAAAAAAAAAAAGAATGTATTGAATCGTAGCTTGAGATGTGCTGAGACTTGTAACCAAAGCTTGTGAGTTGTACGATGTTCTGTTTAAACCCGCTACCCTGGGCTCCTGTCCAAGCGTGTGAACGTCTTGCGTCAATATAAAGTGCTGCAAATGAATAGAACGTGTACAGCAATCCTGATCCGAGCATCCAGCCACAGAAAAACTGGAAAGTTACGGAAATGAGAAATGTTCCCAGTTTGATTATTTTCTTAAGATTAGTTAGGGGAGTAACGGTACACAAAATTCAAGTTTCGGTACGTGCCACAGTCTTTTTTTTGTTTGTTTTTGTTTATGCAATTCATTATTATTAACAATTACGAACATCAACATTTGACATTTTTAACACAATTTAAAATCACATGCCTGCGTGGTTTTAATAAAATATCTAAAAATATAATGGAATAAATCTAATTAATGCAATACACCTTTTTATTAAATGATTACATCGAGTAATCGTTTAAATTGGCACAAATTTAAATTGATTCATTAAAATTAAATAAATGAAAAAAAAGAAAAAGTTTACATTTGTTAGACTGCATTTGGGTAATGCAGATTTGTATACGTGTGTGTGCGTGTTTGTTTGTTACATATAATATTTAGTTTTCTAAAGATATTTTCTACTTATTTCAGCATACTTTAACAAATGTCTTCATTCCTTCTATTCGTTCACTTCCTCGTTTTGCGGAATTGTCACGTAATTTTTTTAAGATGGACATAAATCGTTGGCAGTGACCGGAAGTGGCAGCGATTTTGCACATGTGCAAAACAGAATTGTGTTTACGGTACAGATCGAGTCGAGACGGTGACCCTGCGCTCAGAGTGCGAGGCGGAGATTAAACAAACTTGCAATTCGCCACTTAATACATTCGTGAGGGATTTTTAACTAAGTTCCGCATGTGAAACACTGCATTCGATACGCATGCACACCAAAACCGAAAGCCCTGTACTGAAGCGGTTTGGTATGTATAAGTGTACCGTTAAACAAATGCACTTTTTGTAAACACATACTTCTTTACTTTTGTGGCATTTGGTAGATGCTTCATTATCCAGAGCAACTTAGAAGAATGCTTTGATGTCTACATCAATAAACACATTCTGATGCTGCTTTATTACAACACAAACTAAGAACTTTGCTTTAGTAGAAACGCTTATTCATGTTGCTGGAGGATGGTCTTTTGGAGGTGGTTTGAAGACTTCTAGAGACTTTATGGACTTTTACTGAAAGTGTGTTTCACCACTTTGGTGCTAGAACAGAGAATAGTCTTAAATCATGTCTTCCTTGTATCCTGAAAGATTGTGGGACCAGTTGCGGTGGAGTGGTAGCGGATGGAGGGAGGGAGTGCGGTGCAGTGGTGAAGGATGGAGAGAGGGAGTGTGGTGGAGTGGTAGTGGATGGAGGGAGGGAATGTGGTGCAGTGGTGAAGGATGGAGGGAGGGAGAGTGGTGAAGTGGTAGAGAATGGAGGGAGAGAGTGTGGTGGAGTGGTAGATGATGGAGGGAGAGAGTGTGGTGGAGTGGTAGATGATGGTGGGAGAGAGTGTGGTGGAGATGTAGAAAATGGAGGGAGAGAGTGTGGTGGAGTGGTAAAGGATTGAGGGTGGGAGTGTGGTGGAGTGGTAAAGGATTGAGGGAGAGAGTGTGGTGGAGTGGTAAAGGATTGAGGGTGGGAGTGGAGTGGTAGATGATGGAGGGATAGAGTGTGGTGGAGTGGTAGATGATGGAGGGAGAGAGTGTGGTGGAGTGGTAGATGATGGTGGGAGAGAGTGTGGTGGAGATGTAGAAAATGGAGGGAGAGAGTGTGGTGGAGTGGTAAAGGATTGAGGGTGGGAGTGTGGTGGAGTGGTAAAGGATTGAGGGAGAGAGTGTGGTGGAGTGGTAGATGATGGAGGGAGTGTGGTGAAATGGTAGAGGAATGACAGAAGGATGACAGAAACCAAGTCTCTCATAGGAACGGCATATTCGGGTTGTTCGATTTTCCCCATGTGTTATTTTTTTATTTAATTGTATTCATTTTTATTATTATTTGATTAATTTATATTAGTATCATTATTCGACGTTCCTGACCAGTTTCCTTAATGCTCTTGTTTTGCAGGTACGAATTTTCCCACCAGGTTTAAAATACCTCAACGTTTTGCCTGCAATCTTCTCTTCACTTACAGACCATGGAGCGCATGGAGCTGAAGAAAGTGAGCACTGAGGCGGATGACGACAGCAACGACAGCCTGGACGGGCGATTCTCCGGCCCCGTCGACTCCGAGAAGGCCACCATGAACAGGTCAGACGTTTGAAAAGCCTTCCAGATCCATGTTCTTCCCAGTCCTCAGTACTTTTGCTTCTGGTTTTAATTCTATTATGTCTACACAAATGTTCTGGTTTTATCAGCACCACTAGAACTACACTAATGTATCACTATAATGCAAGAGCACACACTACCATTAGGTGCATAAATATTTGGACACTGACAAAGTTGCCTACCACAGTCTACGAGGTGGTTTTTAAAACTAGTTTTGTAACCCACCCACAGACAAGGGTGCACACACGGTCACAGGGAGCACCAACCTTTATAAGTCAGTGTGTCTAAAGACATTGTCCTCTCTACACGGTGCTATTCTGAACAAGTGCGCTGCCACGTCTTCGATTTCATCGTGGACAGCAAGTTAGGACAAAGAGCAAACGTGCAAGTTATGGCAAGTTATGCATTTTAGGTTGATTACCATTTCCAAATTGGCTGTAGTGTTTGTGTGTGTGTGTGTGTGTGTGTGTGTGTGTGTGTGTGTGTGTGTGAGAGAGATTATGCCCTATGATGCATTGGCCCAGTTCAGGGTGTCCCCTACTTTCAATTCAATTCATTTTTATTTGTGTAGCGCTTTTAACAATGAACATTGTCTCAAAGCAGCTTTACACAGATAATGCGGTGATTAAAAATGAATATGTTCTTTATGAGTAAGTGTATCCCTGATGAGCAAGCCGGTGGCGACTGTGGCAAGGAAAAACTCCCCGAGATGGCATAAGGAAGAAACCTTGAGAGGAACCAGACTCAAGAGGGAACCCATCCTCATCTGGGTTACACCGAATGTCCATTTGTAGCAGGTATACAATGTTGCAGGGTACAGTGATGATGATCAGAAGCAAACTGTATTTCTGAGTCAGTGTAGGAGACTGTTGACATCAACTACAGTCAAATCCATCCTCAAAGCGCCCATTCTACTCCGGAATTTCATGGAACCACCCAAGGCGTTGATGAGAAACCGTCCCCAGCTGCACAGAGTGGCCTCCAGTCGAAGAGAACACTATCCAGAGGCAGGCCTGGACAAAGTGGGGAGATCCACGGAGGGGAGAGGGCAGGAACAGTGGTCACTGGAGCCTCAGGAGCATGTTTAACTCGACCGAGAGAGAGAGAGAGAGAGAGAGAGAGAAGAGGGTGACAGGAAGAGAAGGATATGGATTATTAAGTGTACCTATTGTTGTATGAGAGTTAAAGTCACTGTGCAGTTTGGACTCCGGCAAGACTCGCTATGGCAGCATAACTAAAAGGGAGAACCAGAAGGCAACACAGACATGAGGGATCTCTGGGATAAGAGACGACCCACCGCACCACTATCAACAAACCTGAGTGAACGTGTGAGTGTGAGGGGATGACAGCATACAAATATCCCAGTTCACCAAACACTCTATATCAATGTTTCCTCCAGATCTGAGCCTTTACCTAAGAAAAAATCTACTGATTAAAGGCTTGACTGAATAAATACGTTTTCAACCTCGACTTGAACACTGAGACTGTGTCTGAGTCCCGAACACTGATAGGAAGGCTGTTCCATAACTGTGGGGCTTTATAAGAGAAAGATCTGCCCCCTGCTGTAGTCTTCATTATTTGAGGAACCAACAGATAGCCAGCACCTTTTGATCTAAGTAGGCGTGGAGGATCATACTGGTACAGAAGTTCACTCAGATACTGCCGTGCGAGACCGTTAAGTGCTTTATACGTCAGTAGTAGTATTTTATAATCAATGCGAGATTTGATTGGGAGCCAGTGTAGACTGATTAAAACAGGGGTGATGTGGTCATATTTCCTAGATCTAGTGAGGACTCTTGCTGCTGCATTCTGAACTAACTGAAGCTTATTTATGCACTTACTCGCACACCCAGACAGTAAAGCGTTACAGTAGTCTAATCTAGAAGTAACAAAAGCATGAACTAGTTTTTCTGCATCCTGTAACGACATCATATTTCTAATTTTAGCAATATTTCTAAGGTGAAAGAAGGTGATCCTGGTGATATTATTCACGTGAGCCTCAAAGGAAAGACTAGAGTCAATAATAACACCAAGGTCTTTGACAGCCGTACACGCTGAAACAGAAACACCATCCAGAGATGCTACATAATCGGAAAGTTTGCTTCTAGCTGCATGTGGTCCTAGTAAAAGTACTTCCGTCTTATCTGAGTTGAGCATAAGAAAGTTATCGAGCATCCACTGTCTAATGTCCTTTACACATTTCTCAACATTGTTAAGATGATCTCTCTCATCTGGCTTTGCTGAAATATACAGCTGTGTATCATCAGCATAGCAATGGAATCTAATACCATGTTTATGAATAATTTCACCAAGAGGCAGCATATATAAAGAGAAAAGCAGAGGGCCTAAGGCAGATCCTTGAGGAACACCAAACTTTACCTCAGAGTACTCACCATTTACATCAACAAACTGATAGCGATCAGTCAAATAAGACCTGAGCCAAGAGAGAGCTGTTCCCTTTATTCCAACAACGTTCTCAAGTCTAGCAAGCAGTATAGTGTGATCAATGGTGTCAAAAGCTGCACTAAGGTCGAGCAAAACAAGTAAGGAGACAAAACCCTGATCAGAGGCCAATAACAGGTCATTTACCACCTTAACTAGCGCCGTCTCTGTGCTATGATGAGGCCGAAATCCTGACTGATACATTTCAAAAATGTTATTCATAAGTAGGTGTGAGCATAACTGCTGTGCTACAACCTTTTCTAAAATTTTGGATATAAAGGGGAGATTTGATATTGGTCTGTAGTTGGACAGCTGACATGGGTCAAGGTCAGGTTTCTTAATTAGGGGGTGGATAACTGCCAGTTTGAAGGATTTTGGTACATAACCAGTGCTAATGGAAGAGTTTATTATTTTTAAAACAGGTTCAATTACCTCTGGAGTTATCTGTTTAAAGAAACTTGTAGGCAAGGGATCAAGAATGCAGGTTGATGATTTTGATGAGGAAATTAATGAAATTTAGTCGTTCTCATGGATAGGAGTGAAGCTTTGTAATTGATTGTCTGCTATAATTACACTGCTGTCTGGGTTACTTGTAAAATAATTTGGATTTATATTAACCGTCTGGATTTTTTGCCTGATGTTTTGAATTTTATTATTAAAAAAGTTCATGAAATCATTACTACCTAATGATGGTGTGCATGTGAGTGCAGTGCTTTTATTCCCTGTTAATTTTGCTACCGTGCTGAATACAAATCTAGGATTATGCTTGTTATTTTCTATGAGGGTGGAGAAATATGCTGATCTAGCAGCACTAAGAGATTTTGTATAATTTAGGAGGCTCTCCTTCCATGCTATTTGAAATACTGTTAATTTTGTTTGACGCCATTCACGTTCTAATTTTCGAGTGGTCTGTTTTAAGGTGCGTGTATGATCATTATACCACTGTGCTAATTTTTTCTCCCTGATCATTTTGGTCTTAAGGGGAGCTACATTATCTAGAGTATAACGTAATGTTGATTCTAGGTATTCAGTGGCCCAGTCGAGCTCTGCGGGGTCAGACGGAGATCTATCTAATATCGTAATTTCTCGAAGATTATTGATAAAACGCGCTGCTGTAGCTGACGTGAAAGTACGCTTAACACGATAACGTGGTGAGGTAGTTATGCAATGACTGAGGCAGATTTTAAAAGAGATGAGATAATGGTCTGAAATAGCTTCAGACTGTGGAATTATGACTAAGTTTTTTTTTTTTTAATCCAAATGTTAACAACAAATCGAGAGTGTGTCCACCACTATGAGTGGGTCCTATAACATTCTGATTAATTCCAACTGAATCTAGAATGGACACAACAGCTGCTCTTAAGGAGTCTTCCTGATTATCAAAATGAATATTAAAGTCACCAATAATTAATGCTTTGTCTAAAGAAGTAGCTAAATTTGTGATGAAATCTGCAAATTCTATGAGAAAATCAGAGTAGGGCCCTGGGGGTCTATAAATAATAATTAGTGGAATTGACTGACTGGACCTGCTTTCGGACACTGAATATTTTATGCTGGTGTAAAGAACTTCAAATGTTTTACATTTGTGTTTAGTCTTTTGCGCGACGCTTAGATTATTATTATAAATAGCTGCGACTCCACCTCCTCTGCCATTTAGACGGGGTTGGTGTATGTAACTATACCCAGGAGGACTCGCTTCATTTAATGCTAAATATTCATTCGGTTTAATCTACGTTTCTGTCAAACACATTATTTTAAACTGCTGGTCGGTAATAATTTCGTTTATAGTAAGCGCTTTAGACGTGAGAGATCTAATATTCAGCAATCCTATCTTTAGATCAGAGGTGCTGGCGTTGCGTTCAGTCCTATTTAATTTAAAGTTAATCAGGTTACTAAAACAGACTTTCTGAGAATTTCTATATTTTGGTTTCGCTCGGGGGACAGACACAGTCTCAATTTGGTGGATCCTGAGTGACGACTCTGTGCAGCTAGCAGACGGTCGGTTTAGCCTGTCTGTCTGCTCCCTGGCCTTGGCTCTAGACAGTCACTTGTTAACTAGTGCTGTGCTGAGACTATGACCTATACTACAAGAAATGAGAGCAGCACCTTCCCGAGTGGGATGGATACCGTCCCGCCCTAACAGGCCAGCCTTGCCCTCAAAAATGCTCCAATTATTAATGAAGTCCACATTGTTTTTGGAGCACCACTCAGACATCCAGCAGTTCAGCGACCATAACCTGCTGTAGGCTACATCGCCACGTCGCATTGGGATGGGGCCAGAGCATGTTACTGCATCGGACATTGCCTTCGCTAATTTACACACTATAATATTACTCTTAGTAACCTCTGACTGTCGAAGGCGTATATCATTAGCTCCTATGTGAAAAACTATCTTAGAGAACCTGTGCTTTCCTAAGAATCTAAGCTGACCTGCTATGTCCGGCGCCCTGGCTCCCGGTATACACATAACCTGTGCTGCTGGTGCCCCTAAAGGTCTAGCTAATTTCACGTGCCTCAGAATGGAGTCTCCTAAAACCAGAGCTCTTTCAGGTTTCTCATCGGGTGCTTCACTGAGGAGAGCAAACCTGTTGGACACGTGAAGCGGAGAGGAATGGTGCCTTGGGCAAGCCTTAGCGTTAGCTTTGGCTTTGCGAGTATGCTGCCGAGTCGTCACCCATTCGCCCCGCTGCGAGGGCTCTAATGCCGGAGTTGGGGGAATATTAACTTCACCTAGGGCATCCAGACTTTCCCCTGCAGAACCTGGACTGCTCTCTCACTCACTACTTCTCTCTAGACTCTGGATGCGCTCCTCTAATGCTAAGATCTTCTCCGTCAAAGAGCAAACTAGCTTACACTTCTTACAGATAAAATTATCGCTAACAACGGAGAAAGACTGACTAAACATGTCACACTTCACACACTGAATGAACTGGATGTTCGTCATAGCAGAGAAATTACGTACCTTAATGTGGTTAATGTAGTGTGTGTTCGTAGTTCTGGTGGGAATGTCCTCCACGCACTGCTTTCAAATTCTCAAACAGGGAAAAAAGCGCTCTTCCGAAAGCAAAAATACACGAGACGGGGCCAAAGGAAAGTAAAGGATGCAGGAAATCAAAACGATATTTTGATATTTTAAAGCGATGAAAGAGAGAGAAAACGAACTGTATAAAATTTAAAACGCCGATACAAACAAAATTCCCGGCAAACAGTTCAACAACAGGAAACAGGAACTGACGTCACGATGTCACGTACTTTGTGCCCTAAGTTTCCTAGAATAGGCTTCAGGCTCCATGAGACCCTGTGTGGGATTCGAAGTATGATGGATGGATGGATGGATGGATGGATATGATCTCAAAAGCATTTTAATTTTGAGGCTGTGTATACGTATTGAATTTGGTGGACGGTGTTGGAATTGCAGCACTTTTTATACAGAGTTCCCATTTTTAAAGGATCAAAAGTAACTTGATAGTTGATGGGTCAGCTGTTCCACAGCCAGGTGTGTTTCACTCGAGTAAATAAGGTCTGGAATGAAGTTCGAAGAGGTGCCAGTGCCAGTAAAGCGAGCCATCATGAGGCCCATGAGCATCATGAGCATTAGGTGTGGTCTTTTAGCCTATTTGATACACACTGGTGAGCTCATAGACACCAAAAGCCCCCTTCAGAACAGTCAGCCAGAGGAACATCCTCCAGGGTGACAGGCATATTTGTGTCGAAGTGAACTATCAAGGGAAGACCTCACTAGAGTAAAATATAGAAAATATAGAAGATCAGGAAGATCAGATTAAGCATATGTGTGTGTATATATATATATATTTATTGACGTCTATAATAACTGGCTCTCGATTGAATGTTTTACAGTCAGTATCTTGATGAAGAGGATGCTGAGAGTCAGAAGTTTCTCACAAATGGAATAATGAAGAAGAAGAAGTTTGAGGAGTATCATGAAGAATATGTAAGATCATTATAATTTTAGTTGTTATTATTATTGCATGTAATTTATCTCTGTACAGTTTTGCTTTAAAATAATAAGAAAATCTATTATTTAGGTAAAAAGGTCTAGGTAATCTCTCTCTCTCTCTCTCTCTCTCTCTCTCTCTCTCTCTGTTACAGCACCCAGGTCATGCCTCTTTGGGGATGTCTGTGTTTAACCTCAGTAATGCCATCATGGGAAGTGGGATCCTGGGCCTCTCCTTTGCCATGGCAAACACTGGAATCATCCTGTTTTTGTAAGTATGACTTGGTTATTATCAGGATGCTCTTTTTCTCTCTAATAAAGTAAATTCTGGATATATTCACTATTTGGTCAAAAGTATTGGGACACCCTACTTTTCCACCCATATGTGGTTCTTCACCGAACCGTTACTACAGAGTTCGTACACACAATCGTGTAAGACGTCTTTAGACACAGCATGAAAATCTCCCTTCACTTGAACTAGGAGACCCAAACCTGTTCCAGCATGACAATGCCCCTGTGGAGTTCCAAAGCCAGCTCTATGAAGATGAGCTTCTTTCCATGGGTTGGAAGATGTGGAAGATCTCCTGCTATAGAGCTCCTATAGAGCACCTCAAGCCCTCCTCACTTTCTCACTTACATCAGTACCTGACTTTACAAGCACACTTCAAAATCTAGAGGAACATC
Source organism: Silurus glanis (assembly GCA_014706435.1). Classification (NCBI taxonomy): domain Eukaryota; kingdom Metazoa; phylum Chordata; class Actinopteri; order Siluriformes; family Siluridae; genus Silurus; species Silurus glanis. The sequence continues at coordinate 642,559 of JAAIIK010000196.1, read as the reverse complement.
TTCCTGGAAGAGTGGGGCTTATTATAACAGTAAATGGAGAATAAATATGGAATGGGATGTTCAAAAATAAGCACATACCAACCAAACATCATCGAGGTCAGGTGTCCAAAAACTTTTGTCCATATAGTGTATATGAGATTGAAACATTTCAGTGTGTGACATCTGAGCAGAATTCTGTTCCCTGTTATTGATTAACTATATGAAATGATATCAATGTAATTTCCTGCCCCATATCTTGAATTTTGTGATCATTCTAAATGCATTTTCATAGACCGTGTCATGCAGTGAAAGAACGCAATCCGAATACACACACGTGGGCGATCAACGATCAATTTGATAATGTCAAAACGCGCTTCGTTAAAACAACAATTCCGATATTATCGTAGATGATATATATATATCGTACAACACGATTAATTATTTATTTATATATTTTATATAAGGCGTAAATCTCTCCCTGTTCGATATTAGCTGTAAACGCTGCACCACACCAGTCTGAACGTGCTCTCGTTAATGTAACACACACTTGTACTATTTCTGGCTGAGGAACTTCTAGTCTCTGGCTTTGCTCTTTAAACTCTTGAGGCAGACGGTGGTACAGACTGAACCTGACACAGAAGCACACAGACTGAGAGATCGAGTCTTAGCGAGAGCCGCGTTAGCGTGTCTGTATTATTGAGCGTGTTCAGACTGACTGACGGCGGTCAGCTGGTTCACTCGTTTCAACTGACCTCGCATTCTCCTCATAGCATAAGGATGAAGAGAACACCTTCCTCAGCGCTAGATCCGGTTCTCACCTGACTAGCGGGTCAGTGTTTTGGCCTCGTCTCCATCACTCTTCGACTCCCTCCTGCGTCAGGTGGCTATTTCGGTTCTCCGTACAGGCTTCTTGTGCCTGGTAACTCTATCAGACCCAGATACCCAGGCTTCCCTTCAGCTCTTTTCTCGCTTTTTTTTTTTTTTCTTACCCCCCTTGCTGTCTTTCATTCTGTCATTTTCTCTTGACAGATATCAAGTAGTGTCGGTTGACAGGAATACGCAGGTTGACGTTGGAATGTAAGGGGAGATTGATGGCCTCTACTGAGCGTGTACTGCATAGTTAAAAATAACCTCCATAGCACAGTCGTGATGTGTTCCTCCACACACACACGCACTCGCTTGAGCAGAAAAAAAAATGAGATTGATTTTACAGTGTTTAAACACAATTTTATGTCTCAAGGTGGAAACAAGTTTTTTTGTTTTTGTTTGTCCTCCTGCAGCATTCTCCTCTTTGCTGTTGCCATACTGTCACTCTACTCAATTCACCTGCTGCTTGTTACGGCTAAAGAAGGAGGTAATCATTAACTCACACACACACACACACACACACACACACACACACACACACACGTGAGAATATAATTGATATCGTAGGCGTCTCCTTTTCTATTTCTAGATTAAATGGCATTGTATGGGTGTCATGTGCTATTTTTCTCTTCCCCTGAGCATATCATGTATCAATATTTTCAGGTTCTCTTATCTATGAGAAGCTGGGTGAAAGGGCGTTCGGCTGGCCGGGGAAAATGGCGGCTTTCGGCTCTATAATCATGCAGAATATCGGCGGTGAGTGTCGGAGTAGAGCCGCACATGTCTTCATTTCATCATTACTGCAGTGGTAATACTGCAGTTCATATGGACTTGTCCAGTGTGAGCACATTGTGATCGAGTTGTCTTTGCGCAGCCATGTCCAGCTACCTGTTCATCGTGAAATACGAGCTGCCGGAGGTCATCCGGGCCTTTCTGGGACTGGAGGAATACTCAGGGTGAGTGGTGGCTGCAGGTTGAAGTCTTTTTAATCCAGAATGAGAACAGGGTCAGTGTAGATGCATGCATAAAAAAAGAAATGTTAAGGGAAATATTGTCCAAAGTGCATTCCATCTTGGATAACTCCTCCCACCCACTACTGAGGAGTCAGTGACTGACTCAGTCCTTTAGTGACTGACTCAGACAACCACGACCACAGAGCACCACAGAAGATTTCTACCTGTGACCATCAAATGGTATTTCTCCTTTGTTGGGTGTTACACAGCTGCTCCACTATATAGATATAGAGAATATAGATAGTTATATAGTTTCATATATAGATAATATAGATAGTTATATAGGTACAGTATATGTAGATATAGACAATATAAATATAGTTATATATAGATATAAACGATAAAGATAATTTATATATATATATATATATATATATATAGACAATATAAAGTTATTTATATAGAATATACAGTGGAACCTCGATACTCGCGACCTTGTCACGAGTAGCTCGAATGTTCGGAGTAACATTTCAAAACAAAGTTTGTACTAATAAATGACATAAAAATGTATGAAATACTATTTTATTATTGTATTATTCATTTAAAGTAGTAAATCAAACATTTATGACAAGTAATTTGCAATTTTTGTTGAGTTTACACCACAGTAAATGTGCAATTCCGCTTAAAAAAGTTAAAATATATATTTATTATTATTTATATCGTCTATGCCATTTTTTATATAATGTTAATATCGTGAGCAATTGTATTACTATCATTGTAGTCTGACTTTTCTGCCATCTGTTTTACACAATTTATTACTCTTAATTTAAAACTTCATTTACATATATTTAAATGGTTTTTTTTTTTTTTTTTTTTTTTTAATTTTACTTAAAATTGTATTTTATTATAACTGCAACCCAGCAATCTCCCTGTGGGCTCAATAAAGTATTCTGATTCTGAAAGCGCATCGATTTGTAAATTGAATACTGCTCGGGCGCATTGTGATGGAAAATCAACATGGCCGTCCACAGCAACGAATACAGTAGCACTTTTTAACTTGAACTGAATAATCGAAAGTTTATAATTAATATAAAGACATAATCGCTACAGCTTGTCTCTACAGTTCACCGTTCTGAGACAAAATATACGTTTGTTAGTTAGTTAGATGGCTAACGTTAACAAAATGCGAACACTGCGGCGTCCATTTTATTTAATTTTTTCTCCTAGAACTTGAATGGGAATTTGTTTTTTGTTTTTATTATTGAATTATTTAAATTATTTAAATTAGAAGTAGTAATACTTTTACATAACGTATTGATATTCAGGGGAAAAACATTTTCATATGATCTCTGTAGTTCATTTTTCTTGCTTTAAGTATGCGTTTATGCTAACATTACTGTAAGAGTGCTGTAGTTGTGTGTGTGTGTGTGTGTGTGTGTGTGTGTGTGCTTCACATGGGTTTAAGTGCTTGTATGCTTCCTCCCCCGCTGTAGTGAGTGGTACCTGAACGGGAACTACCTTGTGGTATTCGTGTCTGTCGGAATCATCCTGCCCTTAGCCTTGCTCAAGAACCTCGGTAAGCCCTGTTCCTCACTGTGTTCTCCAAAATCCACATCCGTTTCCTACTGTGATCTGAGATTTGTTTAGTTTTTTTGACTTGTACATATTTCTACACTCACACTACCCAACTGCTAATCATACAGGTTGATAGTACAGTCTTAAACCTGTGATTCTGTTCAATGAATCAGCACAGAATTAAGAACTGGAATGTGTGTGCTCTTGTGCAGGCTACCTGGGATACACTAGTGGCTTCTCTCTCTCATGTATGGTCTTCTTCGTGGGTGTGGTGAGTGGTTTTGTTTAATTATTATTTTGTCTACTAATGTTACTCTTCAAGATGTATATCGCCTTTTAAAAGAGCATTATTACCATCATAATGACATTTTTTCATATTCATTGCGTTTGAAATGAAACCATTTTCTTACGCATAAAGTTGGTGGGTGAAATAATCATGTTAATAACTAGAGGTCGACCGAGTGGATTTTAGCGATACCGATTGGATCGTACTTCCTAATAATCGATTAATCAACCGATAGTTTTTTAAATGGATACTGGATAAAAAACAAACCTTCCACTCCATGTTAAATAGTACTGACCTTTTTTACAAAAAAACAAAACAAAAACTGTCCTTAATCATGAAAATGTGCTAAATAAATATTGAATATTGCAAAAATTGAATGTTTTTATTAGTAATTATAATTATATAATAAACAAATAAGTTAAGATATACCTTTATACGTAACATAATTCGGAAAATTTCTCTGTTACAGCAGCAAAGAAAAAGAAATATATAAAATATTAGACATAATACAGTATACAGTTTATACACAACACAATGTATAAATACAAAAAGAAAAACAAAAAAAAGACCACGAGTAAGTAGGTACGCTAACAGACATATTGCACATAGGTAATATTGCACGGTTTTAAATTATTGTGTTGTTTAAAAAAAAAAAAAAAAGAAAAACATGCAGTGAATCGCCTCTAGAGGGTGCTCTCGTAATGACAGCGGAAGCCGGAAAAACTATTGGTATGGATTTTTGTTTATAGCCGATAGTTCCAGCGATCAACTATTGGTGCCTCGACCTTTTATTAATAACTAAGGGACATTTTAGTTTGAAAGCCCACCTTTATTATCAAATACAGATATGATATGAGCAAAACATATTATAAATTCAACTTTCTAAATATGTCTCTGGTATTGTTCAGAGATTCGTTCCAATTGTGGGGGCGTAGGGGCCATGTTCAGAAACCCCTGATTTTGACTTCATCATCACCTTCAGCATCACATAAAAAAAATACATAAAAATTGTTAATATTTGTGTGTGTTTGTGTGTTTCAGTTGATTTATAAGAAGACCCAGCTTCCTTGTCCTTTGCCGTTCTTCTTCCACCCTTTGGCTAATACGAGTCTAAACAGTTCGGAGCTGATGAATCCGTACGCGTTGCATAACGGCTCAGCATTGATGGGGTTTTCTCGAGCAGACGTGAGCAGCGTTCACCCGGATCCCCATTCCACCGCTCAACCCGTCTCTGGAGTCCACTTGGCGCATCACCCAGATGACTACGAGGACATGTGCACGCCAAAATACTTTGTGTTCAACTCGCAGGTGAGGAGTTTTACAGCAATATAACCGTAAATTATCATCTTAATTATTATCAGAATGGATATTTATAGAGAAAACGCACAGTAAGATCATTTCAGAACCGTTTACAGTGGACAGTTCACGCTTGGGGGGTGTGATATTGACAGAAAATTATATCTCCATTTTGGGGGGATTTTATCGATAACTATGATTCGATAATATTTTATGGAGTGTGTTATTGTAACTAAAGGACAGCTGACTCCCAAAATGTTTGCTCTTCTTCGCATTCTATGTAGTGGTCAGTTCACAGCATTCATCTTTTCCAATACGTTGAAGTTTTTGACCCTTATAAAGCCTCTCTTTTTTTTTTTTTTTTTTTTTTTTTTTTTTGGAAAGTGTGCAAATTGTAAGAACATTTAATCAATCGTTTAGAATAATAAGGCATTTTGGCTGTTACCTAACAAATGAAATCAGTATGCGATAATATTATAATATAAATATAATATACATTTTAGAATATATTTTAATAGCTAATTTTTTGAGGCAAAAATTGACACTTTGTGTGATAGTCATTAACTTTATGAAATGTTCACGCTGAGGTGGTCAGGGTAGCGTGTGTGTAATATAATTGTGCAATTTTATTGTTTTTAATACAGTATTATAATGAAACCTGGGTCGGAGTTATACGAAATCGATGATATTGACCATTCAGCGTTAATTATGGGTACAAATTGTTTTTCCAGCTCTCAAATCCATATGTTTACCTTTTGTCATCCCCAGACAAAGGTATAAGGTTGCAATAAGGGTTCAGTTTCATCAGTTATATGCATTATATGGGCAAAAGTATTTGGACACCTGACCTTGGTGAAGGTGTGCAGCAAGCTAGTGGAACATCTTTCCAGAAGAGTGGAGCTTATTATAAATGTAAATGGAGAAGAAATGTGGAACGGGATGTTCAAAAAGAAGCACATAGCAATCTTATGCTCAGGTGTCCACAAACTTTGGTCCATATAGTGTTACAAACTACATGGGTACCATTTGGTTCTTATGTTAAAAGGTGTACAATTGTATTTGTATGCAATTTTTTTTATTTTTTTTTTTAGCTACAAGAGAGTCTTTAGGACAGAGGTGTTTGTTTGTTTGTTTGTTGTTGACTGTGTTACAAGCCTAATAAGAAATGTAAATGATTTTCTGTGTTTTTTGTCCTCCAGACTGTGTACACTGTTCCTATTCTTGCATTCGCCTTTGTGTGTCACCCAGAGGTCCTTCCTATTTACAGCGAACTCAAAGAGTGAGTAGCGTTTTGCATCTCGCTGCTGCAAAACTGTAAAATGAATAAATTGATAAATAAACTAACCAAAAAAAAAAATGTATTATTATTTATTTATTTATTTCGTTTTGTTTTCCAGTCGCTCTCGGAAGAAAATGCAAAACGTTTCGAACTTGTCGATTCTGGCCATGCTGATCATGTACATGCTGTCAGCGCTGTTTGGCTACCTCACATTCTATGGTACGTGTACACACACACACACACACACACACACACACACACACACACACCCAAGACATGTATGGCATTATCAGATGTGCTTGTTTTCAGTTTAATGAAATTTTTTCTCCACTCTCTTCTCTCTCACACACACACACACACACACAAACAGGTAACGTGGAGGCAGAGTTGCTGCACACCTTCACCAAGGTTTATAAGTTTGACACGATGCTTCTGTGCGTGCGCGTCGCCGTGCTCACGGCTGTAACGCTCACCGTTCCAATCGTCCTCTTCCCAGTGAGTACCCAAGCAAAGTTTGTGTATATATACACACACACACACACACACACACACACACACACACACACACA
>JAAIIK010000196.1:616901-635745 GCA_014706435.1 Silurus glanis | reverse complement strand
ACACACACACACACACACACACACACACACACACACACACACAAACACACTATTTACAGTCACATGGGTCAATGATTTTATAAAAAGAAAAGCCCTTGATACAGCATTGTCTGATTAATAGCTGCTGGGATTGTCCTCTGTTTTTATTTAATTTGTGTAATTTTTGTGTATGACTCGATTCAGAACGCTCGTTAATAAGCACGTGATGAAATCAGGCACGTTTTGTGTGATAATTGATTAACAATATGGAATTATTTCAACATACACAGTTTCTTGCCTCATATCTTGATTTTTATGATCATATTAAATGCGTATTTGACTGACTCATGCAGTGCACGCTGTAGGTGTGTTTCGCTTTATACTCGATAACGTCAAATCGCACGTCGTTAAATTCAGCAATGAAATGACCCTAGACGTTTCTTCTTGTTTTGATCATTTTATGCCATTTGGCAGACGCAATTATTCAGAGCGACTAAAACTTGAGCAGTTGAGGGTTAAGGGCCTTGCTCGAAGGGCCCATGAGTGGCAGCTTGGTGGTGCTGCGATTTGAACTCGCGACCTTTCAGCCTCCTCGTCACCTCGACGTTTCTGAGCAGGTGATCATGAACAGGCGCGAGGACTAGACCTGAATCCAGCAGTTTATTTGAACCTTTTCAAAACATTAATGAAAAGAAAATCTCGTAAATATGCGTCGTATGCTCAAAAGTTTTTGGACACCCGACCGTCAAATATTAAAATATGTGCTTTTTGAACATCGCACACGCGACATTGGGTCCCAATTTGCCGTTATAATATGCTCCACTCTTCTGGGAAGATGTTCCACTAGATTTTTGTGGAGATTCATTCAGCTACAAGGGGGTTAGTAAAGTCAGGAACTGATGTAGGTGAGGTAAAAGGGCCTGGGGTTCTTCCACAGCTTCCAACCTGTGGAAAGCAGATTTTCATGGAGGTACCTTTTGGATTTGGGTCTCTTAGTTGGGGTGAACGAGACAAAGGCGTCCTGTACAACTCAGTGCTTACACCTTTGTGCTAACAGTTTGGGGAGGAACCGCATATGAGTGGAAATCTCAGGTGTCCCAATACTTTTGCTTGTATAGTGTAGTTGTCTTTATTTAATATTTACATCCAGAAATAATATTTATCCTGGTCTGGTCTGCTCTGGTTCTATTGGTAGTAAAATTTAAAACTTGACGTCGGTGGAATTGTTTAGAAATAAGTTGAATAAACATTTTTTTTGTGGTTTATGTAAGAAATTGAAACGATACAAATTTCTGTACATTTGCTGTTGTATAACTGCAGATTATATGAGTATATTAAAATATTAGAAAGCGCTCGTTCACGTGACATCAGTGTCACGCATATTGTGACTGTGCTGTGCTGCCTAAAAGCGCACACTGTTCCCCCATGAGGCCACAGAACAGCAGCAGTCGGACGTGTCGGATCGGCCATGTGTGTGCCCTTTTACACCAGACGTGTGTCTGTACTCGTGTTATACATAGTCAACGTTTCTGCCTCTCGAGAGGGCGAGATCTGTCAGCGCGGGGGGGCCCTGTTGGGTTTTCCTAGATAATCCCACACACATTCTTACACTCGCACACAAAAACATAGATTTTTATTATTCATTTGCATTTGCAGCATTTAGCAGACGCCCTCGTCCAGAGCGACGTACAAAAGTGCTTTGAGGCTCTAGTAATTAATAGATCTAATCTATTCTAGATTAGATTCTAGATCTAATTAATCCACCAAATGCCATTAACATAATGTAATGAGCTTTCTTTCAACATTAAATAAGATCATAAGAATAACAATCCAAAATTACATCAGATGTTTAAAAAGATGTTTAAAAAATTTTATCAAATAATAAATAGTTGCATTTAATGTCCACTAGGGGGTGCACTTGTGCAATCAGCTCTGTTCTTTTTTTTTTTTTTTTCATGCATTTTCTTTTCCCTTCTTTTCTTTTATGGCATTTTGCAAACGCCTTTATCCAGAGCGACGTACAATTACACCTGAGCAGTTAAGTTGTTAAGGCCATTGCTCAAGGTCCTAATAGCTTGATTAGGTGGTGCTTAGATTTCAACGTTTAAACGTCTGTTTGCCATGAAAAAAAAAAATCCAAATGCCCACTGGATGGTGCTATTGTGTGTGTGTTTGGTGGGGGTGAGCAGCGGGGTAGCTTTATTCTGGTCAGAGTCTTTGTACAAAAGGAGGCAGTATTACATTCCGTATGGGACCCCAGTTTGTCCCAGGACACCATTGTGTATGACGTGTAAATAGATCAAATCAAAATCAAATCAAATTTTATTTGTCACATACATACAGAGTAAGACATGCAGTGAAATGCTTTTTTACGACGGTCCGGCATGAGGGAATAGAACTGAAATCATACTGAGTATAACATTGTTTGGTGTTTAGAGCAGCAGATGTAGCCCTACAGCACCAAAACTCATTTTGGAATCGAGGAGGATTTCTGCAAGCACTTGTGTGAATAAAGAACCCAATAATCGTCAACGTTTTTGTGTTTCTCGAGTCGCTCGGTTCTTTGGCTCGATCAGTGTGGCTTCGTGGGAAGTGGGAGGGGGGAGTGAGAGCGAGTGGAATATTCCACTGTAGCCATGAGGCGCTCGGTGTGTGTGTGACCTTGCTAAACATCAGATAATGCAATAGCACTCGGCTGCCACTTGGAGTGCTACAAGCACATTAGATCAACAATTAATCTGTACACTGTAATCTCAGGTTCACGGTTTGTCTGCTTAAACTTGCTGAAAGAGAGAAATTGGAGAAATTTCTATAATGTGATTTTTATTTTTTGTTAGTTTGTTTTTTTTAGAAATTAAAACCTTGAGGTCGACTGATTAAAGCCGCTCAAGGATTAATCGAGATGTTCTTGCACTTATCGTTGAGCATAGGACGAGTGACCATGAACCCCCTTCAGATTTCTCTCTACTCGTGTAAAAACATTGCCTGAAGAATTTATTCCCTTTATCGTCTGAATGTTTACACTGATACAGAAGCGAGGCGCATCCCCCAGCTCCACTTGCTGGTATTATCATTCAGCTTGCGTGCTTTTGCCTCGAAACGGCTTTGTAACCTTTTTTTTTTTTTTTTTTTTCAAGACGAGGGTAAAAGAGGCCATTTCGATATTAAGGGCTGGATATAAACGAGGCACATTGTGCGTTTCTTGGCAATCGGTGTCCTTTGCGTTGCTGAAAGGTCAGCAAGAGACAAAAAGAGATTACATTTGCTGTGTCTCCAGGCTGCAGAGTCCTTGGCTTGGTAACGGTGATAAAGAAGGATGATAAACTGTTTCTCATGAACACCGACGGCACACGTGTTTACCTACTGGGCCTGTTTTCCTAAATCAGTGTAAAAAACTCTGATTCTATGATTCGACACTCGACTGCAGACTAGTAATATTTCACTTATTCTGAATTGATATGTTTGGCCATGTCCACACTAATATGTTTTAGTTTGAAAACGCATATTTTTCTCTCCGTTTTCGCCTTCCGTCCACACTCAGTCAATGACTGTCAGGGATCCACCAGCCACACCTTCACCTAACCCACCTATCACTCCAAGCAGCTCTCCTACCTACTAATCATCTACACCTGGCACTCATCAGCCTCCACGCTACATAACTTCCGTTCCCCCACCAGCTAATTGTCCGTTCTACAGTTTAGGCTGATGAACATAGTTGGACTACCCAAGCTACGTACGCTACTGTTCTGGTTTGGATTATCTTTGTTTGCGGGACTCTGTTTAGTTCGTTTGGACTTTCTAGTCATAGCTTTCACCAGGGTTAGTAAACCTGGAGTTTCGTTTTCCGGTTTTTGTTCTTCATTAAAAACCTTTTTGGATTATACTTCGGTTTCCGGCACGTTCTTCCCCCTGACAATGGCAAAGTAGCTTTTTCGGAAACTCTCCAAAGTAGATAAAGTTGGAAGTTGATTTCCAGAAAAAAACGAACACGCATTTTTAATCATTGCCACGATGTTTCAAAGAGCCGCAAAAGAAATAAACGTCAGGCGAAAACGATGCATAGCTGAAGTTCCATTAATTTTTTAATGATTTTTAATGATATTGCAAAGAGCTTATTCACCTGAAAAAGCTTTAAAAGGGGATCGTAATCGCAGCACTGGACGCGATATAACTGGACAACTAGCCAATAAGAAACGCACGAGTTCTCCTAAATGTGAGAACCTCTTCCCCAGATCAGCCACTGGCTCGTTTTTTGGATTCGATTCAGAACATTGCTGACAGATGACGATGTCATTTTAGCGATACTGAATATACAGTATAATCTGCCTTTGGAATTTTGAAATGTCAGCCTTCCCGATGCAGCAGATGGATTAACCTCCCAGCTGAGCAGTGAAGCAATGAAACCGGCTTTAGCACAGGATTAATGCCGCTAATTCCAACAATGCAGCGGTGCGCTGATTCTACTAATCGTAGTCCAGAATAGTTGCTTGTTTTGGGTTTTTTTTTTTTTTTTATTTATTTAAGAATGAAACAATAAAGTCCAATATGTTCCCACTGGTGTTCCATGATATATTGCAGTGGCACACTGCCACATGTTTTACCTCCTGGGTAACTGGCATTACAGAGAGTAAAAGAGAGATAGAAAGACTGGATGAAGATCACACATGTATCTGAAAACTCTTTGGTATACACCAGTGGACGGCGAATTTTTCAGTCCCGGGCGCTCGAGAAAACGAAATGTCACAACCAGGTGCCAACGAGTCCTTTACTGAACAAATCTGATGCAAAAGAGCAAAGTGCTGGCATCAGGCTGCTAAAAATAGCGGCTAGACATCGAGCTGTGAGACGGAGGAAGAGAAACGAGAGTTTTAAAATGAGTAATCCAATAGATTATGGTGGGGGTTGTTTTTTTTTGTTTGTTTTGTTTTGTTTAGGGTTTTTTTTTATATATATTTGCCTATTACAATTTTTTTGGTTCTTATTGTAAGCTGTAATGTATTTATTGTAAAAGTATTTTTCTGGTTTGTTTTTATACTCTAAAACCTACCCTGATAAAGAAACCCCTCATTGTGTTGTTATGTGGAATATATACGACCTGTAAGACTTTTATATGTTATAAGAGCTTGCATATTCATTAGTTTGTTCCTTTTGTTTTGTTTATTTTTCCATACTTGTTCATCCTCGTTTACACACCTTTCTGAATATCTTCAACGCGGTTACTCGTAGTTCTTGCCAAACTTGCCATACTGTGGTAAGAAAAACTACACAATGAGAGTCTAAAGGTTTCCATTCTTCATATTTGGTCGACTGAGTCACCGCTTTATGAAGCTTTAATTTGTGGAGGCAGTTAGCAAACAAAAGCTTTCATTGGTATCTGAAGCAAAGTACATCTTGAAGGCTTTTGGTGTTTTGTTTATTTTAAATACACCCCTCTCTTTTTTAATGTTTGAGGTCACCAAATGCTTTGTTTTTGTTCAGATCAGCGTGTCACTGAAATATAATGTCATTCAAACAGTCTGTCGTGGACAATAAACTGACGGCACACATCAGAAGCCATGACACTCCTCCTGAGCTGGCTGATGCAACACTCTGAGGACATTTCACTACTTCTGCACTGTGTGTGTGGGTGTGTGGGTGTGTGTGTGTGTGTGTGTGGTGAACCTTCCCCCAGTGCATTTGCTTTCCCAGGCTTGTGTGTGTGTGTGGAGCTGCTAGTCCTGCAACCTAGCTTCTATGCTACAGTCTGTTAGCTACCTGCTGCTAGCTTTGGGACACAATGGGTTTCAAGTGAACTTAAATCTAGTGATGTGTGAATAAAATTTCATACTCGATTGAACACCGTTTGTTTATAAACTTCTTTTGAAAACAAAATGGTGTCATCTTCTAAATATTATGACTATACTGTAATATCTTTGCGATTATAATATCATGGGACCTGGGTATGGATTCAGCGTGGTCCTGGAGGCTTCCTGTCACTTGTACCAGGTGTAAATGGCGTATGGAAGTGACATTACAGCCACTCGACTTCGCTTGAAACGCACCCTGTTTTCTAAACAAAGTTAGCAAGTTTAGTAAAAAAAAAAAAAAAAAACACTAGCAAGGTGAAAGCTGTGGCGAAATAGCCTCATCCATTTTTTTTTTCTCCAACTTCTTATTTTGGTGAAATTGAAATCCAAAACATACAGTGCTGGTTCGGAAAGTTCTAGAAAACATCTAGAAAGCCATTGGGTGGTTTACACTTCACACGGTAGACGGCTGCTTTCATGGAACGGCTTGTTGTTCGTTGCTTAGGATTCTTTTTCAAAATGAAAAATGTAATAAAAAGCACATCGTACGGATTACTTCAACGTTCTCACGCTTTACGTTTGATCGAAATGAAAATGGTCAGATTTCCTTCAATGTCTGCTTTCAATTTCTTTTCAATTTACCACAAGACCCACAATATCCTGTCTTCATCACGGGATAAATCTTTAACTCTCGTGACGCCAAATCATTTTATTTTTTTATTTTTTTAACAGTGAACCATTTCTAAGGTCATTGACTCGCTCCTGTTACGAGCTGAAATGTTCACATTTTGTCTGTATGTGTTTTTAGATTCGCTCTTCTATCAATACGCTGCTGTTTGCTGGGCGAGAGTTCAGCTGGATACGACACATCCTCATTGCCACGGCCATCTTGTTTTTCAACAACCTTCTCGTCATCTTTGTTCCAACGATCAGAGATATTTTCGGCTTTATAGGTAAGTGATGTTTGGTGTGTCTGAAGTTCATAGTCTGTAGCTTTAGCGAAATAGCTGCAGCTAGCTATTTCGCTAAAATGTGTGTGATACTAATATTGGCAGCTAACTAGCATGATACACAGCTGTTAATGCACAAGCTGGACTTGGTCATCCAGGCGCTGCTATTCTTATTTACGTTTAGATTGTACATAATGTTTCAAGTATCTTGAGATTTACCACACATCGTCAGCATGACATTTTCTCTTTATTTAAAGCAGGAGATCCATGAAGATATGTTTTGCATGGGTGGGAAGATGCGAAAGATCTGTTATAGAGCTCCAACTTTATTGTGACTGCACCCCAGGCCTCCTCACCTGACTTTACTAACGCACTTGTCTGAATGAGTGCAAATCTCCACAAAATCTAATCGAACATCTTCCCAGAAGAGTGGAGCTTATTATAACAGCAAATGGGGACAAAATGTGGAATGGGATGTTCAAAAAGAAGCACATAGCCATATTGTGCACTGGCTTTGCTGCAGAAAATTTCTTACACAAACCTGACCTCAAGCAGGACGCAGCCATTTTGTTTAGGGTAGTCCCTGATTACGTCATAGACGTGCATCACAGGGGTGAAACTTTCGAAATATGGCAGATATGTAGAAAGTATTGCAGAAGCAATTAAAAAAAACAAAAAGGCTGATCTGATACCTGGTGTTTTAACTCATTTGATAAGTATGTGTGTGTAAAAATGGACTGTATTATAAAACTGGAAATAACACACGCCACTTTTCTGTTTTCCTCCTGCTACAGGCTCGTCTGCTGCCACCATGCTGATCTTCATCCTGCCTGCTGCCTTCTACCTGCGACTCGTGAAGAGTATACCGTTCAGATCCACTCAGAAGATATCAGTAAGTTTGTCTTGATGCAATAATATATAGAGTTTGTTTATCGTAGGATTTCGCCTCTACGATTGTGTGGCCAAAAGTATTCAGACTTTTCCAGCCTTATGTGGTTCCTCTACAAACTGCTCAAATTTGGAGGCACACAATTGTATTGGATTGTATAGGAAGTGGTGGCGTTACATTTTCCCTTTCACTCGAACCAGGAGAACCAAACCTGTTCCAAGGCCAGCTTTAGATATGTTTTTGGAATATATGGAAGATCTTCTGCTATAGAGCTCTTCAGACTTCCCTTCCCTTCCCTGATTTTACTAACACCATTGAATGAATCTCCACAAATCTCCACCAAATCCAGTGGAACATCCTCCCAGAAGATTGGAGCTTATTATAAGAGCAAATGCAGACTCCATATTGAATATCCCAGGATGTACATATCTGAAATATGTTTGGGTCCATATAATGTAGCTGTGGATTTAATTTTCAACTTTTAGTATGTTATAGATTAGGTTAGATTCAACTTTGCTCAAGTTACAGTAACAAAATACAGTTAGCATCTAACCAGGAGTGCATTGGGATCAGTGTCAAATATTTACATATGTACAGGTTGGTAAGAATATGATATATGATGGATATTAATAAGCAATGACAGATGAATGGATAATATAAAACGAATAATATGAATATAAATAAACAGTGCATGGTAAAGGCTTTTATATACAATGAGTACAATGGTCATGGATAGCGCATATATCTAATATTGCTTTGTGTCCCCCAGGCTTTCGTTTTCCTGATAGTGGGCATCATCTTCATGATTGGCAGCTTGTCTCTTATCATGCTCGACTGGATCCACAATCCTCCTGGAAATGGAGGTGGCCACTAAACTCTGCAAAAGAAAATCGCAGACTGAGGGTTATGTCATACGATATACAGTTCGAGACACGTTGCAGGAGACGCCCTCCCTCTCTGCATTACAGCGTTACAACATTCAGTCAACATGACCTCTTTCACCCTCTCTGTCTTTTTACATTCTCTCATCATCCCGCATCTTCATCCTCATCGTGTCAGTGTACAGCTTCGGGGAGGGAAAGAAAAGAGAAAGAGGAAAGAGTCTGAACCGGCTGCTTTTGGACACTGCAGAAGAATGGTGCTTCAGGAGGTCGTTCTTGTGATGGATAAAAAAAGCACTTGATTTTTTTGCGTTTTTACGATTTTTATGTATGTTCACAGATGGGCGCAAAACAAAAAAACGACAATAACAAACAACACTGGCATTTTTTCCACTGGCACCAATTGATGATTGTACACACCAGAGAGCATTTTAGTGTTTTTAGTCTTGGGTTTCTTTCTTTAGAAAAAAAAAAAGTGCATTTTATTTGTTTCCTTTATATAGCGTTAATCAATGTTTTTTGGGGTTTCAATGTGTTTTAAGGGAAATCTTCCATTTGATCATTTTCTACTCTCTGAAAGAATTCGGAAAAACGCAGTTTTGCTACTACAACGTTATGCGGTGATGAACGCGGCAGGGTCGCATGTCGCAATTTTACCCTCTTTAGCGTACGAACAAAAAAACCTCGGCGGCGACCTCTATGCAATGATTTGATCTACTCTAAGCGTAAGCACGGGCCTCTGGGATTTCATCCCTGAGCGCTGAGTGTGAATCCTAAAAATCCGGCTTCATTCCAACTCTAAATCCATCGTACAAGACGAACGCGACCCGAAAATGGGACAGCTGGCTCTGACCTTTTATGGCTTTGGGTGAATCAAAGAGCTCAAAGCCAGAATGGGCTTCATGGTAATCGTCATCAGCCGCATTATGAACACTACCAAGCACCTGTTTAATACTGATACACCCAGTGAGAGTAAACACTCATTAAAACTCATTGGGTCCTGAATTGGTGGTTTGAGGTGGTATCAAAAAGTTTCACGACTACCTCTGTGTACAAAAAATGTGTACTTTATTTATCTACGTTTACACACCTTCAAAATAGTCCCCTTGAACAGCAAAGAGAATCGCACTGGATCTCCTCAACGGTGTCAAAGCGGTGACCTTTGAGCCGGATCTTCATCTTCTGGACGAGGGCAAAAACAAGGGTTGAGATCATGTTGTTTCACGTGTGAAGAGGGCTCCGAGACAGGGTGCGCACGTGGTCAGCATAGCAGTCGTAGTAACTCTCGTGGTCAGAATAGCACCAGTCACATAGCTCCCAATGTACACAGGACAAAGTCTTTTGGCACACTGACTTCTGAAGGTCGGTGCTCCCTATGACTGCGTGCTGCCATCTAGTCAAACTAGTCTCGCAACTTTTTGATACCACCTCGTATATTTGGTAGTGCGATGCTGTGAATTGGGGCGCATCTTTACACCGAACCCTCATGTCCTCCAAAACATTTGAAATATACTAACTTGAGTATTAATATATACGGTTTTATAAAGTTTAGCAAAAAAAAAACTCAATTGGAAAGGTCCCGCTGAGGCTGTTATCGTCACGCCGTACAGGTTTGTTAGTCGTGTCCGAGTGAAGTCGTGTCCTCATTGGGTGCAGAGACCATTAGACAAACCAAACACTGCTGATGTGACTCTCTTTTGTGCTGAATTATTATTATTATCTATATATTTTTTGTTATTGTTCCTATCCGGCCAAAGTGGACAGTATTTATAGATCGTTTGTTGATCTACCTAGACATAGTCAGATATTTCGAATGAAATGGTATATTTTGTGCATGTTTTGGATCATGGTCTTTTTCGACAGTTGTATATTCTTTGTAAATAATCTTGCTATACGGTACACTTCATTTATGATTTTCTTCTGGGTGAAGATATCTGGCTGAGATCATCTCAAGTGTTCACTGATAGTTGTATGTATTTTAGTTCTATTTGTTAGTTGACTAACTTTCTTTCCTTCGATCTTTCTGAGCTTGCTTTGTAAATTTTGTGAGGGGAAAACAATGTATTTCTATTATTTCATGTTCTGCTTAGCAATTTCTATGAATGAACAAAACAAAAAAAAAACTAAAGTGTTTTTTTTTTTATGCTACTCATTTGTCAGTTCCTGATGGTACATAACTGAAGCATGGGTATGGCTGTATTACATATGGCTGAAGATCAATTCTTGCTCTTCCTTCTCATTTTTGGACACTATTTAATGCCCTATAATGCCTTGGTGTATGGTGGGGCAGGGTCCAGTCCACCTGCAACAATTGCAGGTTAACACTGATTCTTATTGCTCACTGTAAATCAGGCTGTAGACACTCATGTGTTGCACGTTTGTGTGTTTGTGTATTCAGTGACTGATGGCAGTGTCATGCTGGAAGGGCTTTAGCTCTGTGCCTTGACGTTCCCTCAGGTATTTTAAAGAGGAGTCCGGCTTCATCTGTGGAGGGGTTCCATACTGATTTTTTTCCCCCTGAATACCTCAATGACTTTTTTTTTTTTGCATATTTTTTGCATATTTATTGCTGAAAGTTCATGATCCAGAAAGTTCAAAATCCAGAAGAATCCCTTCCACAGATGAAACTCGAACCCACAGCTAGAGTTTTCATCTGTTCAATTGTTCTACCTGAGTGCCATCCAAACCCACGAGGAGCAGTCCAGCCGGCTCTGCTTCCTGTGGATCAAACGTACGTGATTTGCGTATTTACTGTGTCAAATGGGGTTTTTTGTATCATCGAAGGTGTTTCAATAATATGTAATATTCAAAAATAAAAAACCTAGAAACTGACTTCTTTCTTGTGCTGTCTTGGTGTTGGTGTGACGTAATGGTGCAGCGACACACTTAAAAAAAACTAAATGCAAATACCATGAATAAAGGAAAAAACCTTAACAATGACGACCAAGACTGACAACCTTCAGCCAATAAGTGCAGAGAAAGGTGTGGCTAGATACGAGTGCAAATTTGACTAAAGGTGAGATGGGAGAACAAACATTTACAGTACATAGTGACATAGAGAGGTGCAGTCTTGGCATAGTGCTGATGTCCTCAGTTGAGCAGAATGGTGGAGAAACCTACAAAGTCTAGTGGCGTACATGGCGGAACAACGATGATGTCCGTAGCAAGGATTTGTCTTGGTAACCTTTGTGTTGCACCGTCCATGAAAATATTGTACGGTTCAAAGGTGAGGCTCGATAATAAGTAAAGGGGTGATCGCTCAGAGGTTAAGGTACTGGACCTTGAATCGGAAGGTCATATGTTTAAATCCCAGCACTACCAAACTACCACTGAGCAAGGCCATTAACCCTCTGGATAAGGGTGTCTGCCAAATGGCATACATGTAAACATATGTGCTAATTTCCAGTCTCCAAGTGCGCAAACAGTAACATGATGTGGCGAGGTGCAGTGGCTGATGGGTAGGATTGCAAAATTCTGGGAATTCTGAGAAGTTTTCATAGGAATTAGTGGGAATAAACTGGGAATTACAAAATTGCAGGTGAGCCTATAAAAGGGAACTTAAATGTATTGAACAAATAATCTTGCAGGATAGTTTTGGATAAAACAACCAGATTTAATGCACATTCATCAATCACATGCCCACAGCAAACTTACTGCAGGGTTATTGAGGCCATGCCCCCTACATGCACTTTGTTTTCCTCACATAACACAATTTTTTTAATCCTGCACACAAAATAATGTCCATCTTGGTGAGTAGCCAAATAAATTACATAAATATTGCATACATTTGTTTAAAACTGCCCTGTGCTGTGTGTAAGCTACTGTGCAACAAAATTATACTAACAAGAATCAAAAATGTTGTTTTTAAAATCTGTATTAGTTTGCATGCATGTCATCTTATTACCAAACAAAATCTTTATATTTATTTGTATATGGTACAGGTTATATACATTTCCCCAAATTTTGAATTAATTCCCATCTTCTTCTTTCGGCTGCTCCCATTAGGGGTCGTCACAGCAGATCATCCGTCTCCATACCCCCCTGTCCTCTACATCTGCTTCTTTCAACCCACCTACCTGCATGTCTTCCTTCACCACATCCATAAACCTCCTCTTTGACCTTCCTCTTTTCCTCCTTCCTGGTGGCTCCATCCTCAGCATTCTCTTACCGATATACCCCATGTCCCTCCTCTGCACATGTCCAAACCATCTCAATCTCACCTCCCTCACCTTATCTCCAAAACATCCTACATGTGTTGTCCCTCTAATAAACTTGTTTCTAATCCTGTCCATCCTCATCACTCCCAACGAAAACCTCAACATCTTCAGCTCTGCTACCTCTAGCTCCACCACTGTCTCTAAACCATACAACATCGCAGGTCTCACCACAGTCCTATCAACTTTCCCTTTCACTCTCACAGATACCCTTCTATCACAAATCACTCCTGCTATCACTCTTCTCCACCCACTCCACCCTGCCTGCACTCTTTTCTTTACTTCTCTAACACACTCTCCATTACTTTGCACTGTTGACCCCAGGTACCTGAACTCCTCCACCTTCTCCACCTCTTTTCCCTGCAACCGCACCACTCCATTGCCCTCCCTCTCATTCACACACATGTACTCTGTCTTACTCCTACTGACTTTCATTCCCCTTCTCTCCAGCACATACCTCCACCTCTCCAGGCTCTTCTCAACCTGCTCCCTACTCTCACCACAAATCACAATATCATCTGCAAATTCCCATAAATTCCTGGTAAGTCTCCAACTCAAATGAAAGTTCCCATAAAAAGTTTTTGGAAATGTATCTCGAAATTTTACACCCCTTTGCAACTCTACTGATGGTAGATGTGATCCTGCACATGATGTAATCAACTTGAACTATTACAGTATTGTACAGAAGTCCTAAGAGGGCATGAATGATATATTTTTTCTTTCTTGTTTCCTTGTGATCTTAAATAGTTATGGTTATTATCCATGATGTTGAGATCACAAGAAAATTAAGTCATGATAACAAGAAAAAAAACTTTTGCTAAGTCGAGATCACGAGAAAACAAGAAAGAAAAAAAATTGTAATGCATGGCCTCTTAGGACTTCCATAGTATTTAGATCCTTTCATGTAACAAAAAAAACAGCATTAAAATAAGTGTTGCTTTATTATCAATTTTTATAAATATACTTATTTATTTAAGCTATTTGCCTTACGGATGTATATGGTGTAACACTACGCTTCATAGCTCCCAGGTACTTTGTGTCCTAGTCTGACTAATAAACATGTTAGTCACAATGATCTTCTGGTAAACTGAGAAAACTGATCTCACACACAGACCTTTACCCTGAAACAAAATCTAACCAGGCTTCTGTCTTTGCTGTTCTCACTTTGACTTCCTGTATACACACTCTTTCACCCTCAACACATACACACCCCCCTACTAGTGTGAGCTGCCACTGGGACAGGTTAGTATAGTAGATGTGTGTGACCTTACTCACTGTGCGGCATGACGACACGACCGATTACATACAATCCACAGCATGCTTACCAAGAAGCTGAGGAACATCATGCACACACCTGAAGGCAATTCCACCTACATGTGGACACTGAAGAACATAGAAGGAACAACCAGTAAGAAGTTCAGTAAATAGTGCTCTCCTGGCT
Source organism: Silurus glanis (assembly GCA_014706435.1). Taxonomy (NCBI): domain Eukaryota; kingdom Metazoa; phylum Chordata; class Actinopteri; order Siluriformes; family Siluridae; genus Silurus; species Silurus glanis. The sequence continues at coordinate 621,605 of JAAIIK010000196.1, read as the reverse complement.
CAGGTCTCATGTAAATATTCAATCTGCAGATCTAAAAATAATGACTTCTCTACACTTTGGAGTTCCACAAGGTTCTGTTTTAGGCCCGATGCTTTTTTCTTTATATATGCTAGCGCCTTTAAAAACATTGTATCCACTTCCACTGCTATGTTCATGGAACACAGTTTTAGTAAACAGTGGATGCTTATTAACTCCCTTCTACTTAATCCTGACCACACAGAAGTATTTGCACTAGAAGCACATGCAGCTAGAAGTTAGCCTTCTGATTAGACAGTGACGCTGAATAGTATTTCTGTTTCATAATCTGAGGCAGTTTAATACCTTGCTGTGCCTCCAGTCTTTAAGAAGAAGTTCATCTCGGAAATATAGCTAAAATAGATCATCTGCATTTTCACTAAAACAATGCAGAAAAAAAATAGTTCATAGGTTTGTTTCGTCTGGGCTGGACTGTAATGTCTAACTATCCTTTGTGTTCTAGTAAGTGCATAAACAAGCTAAAGTTAATCCAGAATGCACACAGCAGGATCCCTTACTTGAACCAGAAGATATAATCTTACCTCTATATTTCAATGGCCCCAATTAACTTTCACATGTCACAATAATTACAATGTACATCAATATAATCCCATGTGCAATATCATATTTAGAGATGGAAAGTAACAATTTACTGTAATTGATTTTTTGTGTGTACTTTTATAGTTTTTTTATAGTTATAGTTTTAATTTTGTGTATTTATAATAAAATTTTACTTTTTCTTAAGTGTGTTTAGTTAGAAGTATTATACATAACAACATTTTTAAATGTTAAAAATAATTTATATATATATATATATTAAAAGAGGGAAAACTACTGCACTTATTGAACGATGGGCAGAAAACAAACTCGCAAAAGTCACAAAAAAGAAAGATGGAGATGGACGAGACAGAATCAAAAGTCGTTCAATCGAAAGTTGCTCAGTGTGTGAGCTTACTGTCTAAATTCTGAATCTGCATTTGTGATTTTTCTCATTTTCATTAATGACATTATAACAAAATATATATTTTTTTTGCTGCAAAAGTGTATAACTACCTTTAGACTCAGGACTGTAGTTTTTTTTTTATTTGTTTGTCTGTTTGTATTTGTCATTGCAGTTAAATTTGTAAAGGTATTCGTTCAATTGAATACAACTAGTTTGAGATTTATATTTATATGATTTCTAGGCCGGTAACTTCACTTGTACTTAAGTAAAATTTAATTGAAGTAACAGTTCTTTTACTTAAGTAGAATATATCAATACTCTTTCCACCTCTGATCAAATTATGTGCAATATTTTCTTAGTTCCCTACCATCTTTATTGTATCTTCTATTGTATCATTCATTTTTTAATTATATTTCATCTATATTTCTTTATTGTACTCTAAAGCAGTCTTCTTCGCATAAGAATTTCCTATGGGACTAATAAAGTTCTATCTTATTTTATTGTAAAATAACTACTACTGACATATACAGTTTTGACCTTTTTATACCTGATTGAAATGTTTTACTTTTATAATTTGTTACACATAATTCACTTAAAAGGTACAGGCTCTTTGTTGGTACCTTGTACTCATGAAAGCTGTTGAAGGACGGCAGAGCTTTCTCTTCCAAAGAAATATACTGAAAAACCTACTATTTATTGTTCAGGGCTCAAACATAGTGTCAGTGTCTGAAAGAATATTAGTTTAATTAAGTCTTCTGATTAACCCTTTTATAAAGGAGCAGATCTGGAAGGTACAAAGGATATCTATCTATCTATCTATCTATCTATCTATCTATCTATCTGTCTGTCTGTCTGTCTGTCTGTCTGTCTGTCTGTCTGTCTAAAGTCTAAAGATACATCAGATTACTGTTGATGGTAATCACTTAATAACTATGAAGGTGGCAGTTACAGAAGGGAATTATTTATAATGACACGATTTGGTGTCTCTTTCGGTTCTCAAAGCTGATGTGTTAGAAGCAGTGTAAGGACCTGCCTGATTTTGGCACCGGACAAATTGTGTTATCTGGATGACTGGATCAGAGCATCTCCAAAACAGCAAGTCTTGTGGTGAGAACCTACCACTGGTTTAAGAAAGGACAAACCCAAACAAAACCCGAAGCTCCTACAACAGACACATGGGAAATAGACAATGGAGCAATAGAAAAAGACGACCTGGTATGCTCTAGGGCTTGTTCTGATGGGAAACTTTGCATCCAGGATTCATGTTGATGTTACTTTGACATGTACCACCTACCAAAATATTGTTTCAAACTAAGTTGCACCCCTTCATGGTAATGGTGTTCACTAATGCCAGGATAATTCTCACTATATATTGCATACATTGTTCAGGGATGGTTTCAGGAACATTTAGGGTTCACCATATATTTACATATATATTCTTGATAGCAGAATTCGTTGATTTGTTCGCTAGATTTCTACTTCTACTCCTGTCTTGGAGCAGGTGAAACACAAGATGCAGATGTAGAACCATCCTTACAGTCACACCGTCTTTCTGTATTTTTTCAGCCAAACTTTTCTTTGCTACATTGACGAGACAGAAATGTTTCTACCTAGTGTGCTTCGCTGACGTCAAAAACAAGATAATAAGAAAGTGCTCTGCATTTGTTGCTATAAAGACAGGACACACTAGTGATATGTCAAAAAGAACAGTGTGTGAGTGGCCGCATTGGCATCGCGTGCACTCATCCTTCCAAGAAAATGTAACAAGAAATGTAGGCAAATTTGAAGTTTTGTAATGTTTACAGGTTTTAATAAAATTCTGATCAGATCAGCTCTTTTGTATCATCTTCACAGTGGTCACACAAATAAAGGAAATGTGACATCATGCAAAAAACAGCTTACTGTTAGAGTTGAGGGAGAACTTTATGATCCGGAGCTCTGACTGTGCCGTGTGATAGACTGACCCCATCACTCACTGCCTGCTGCTCTGGAACATGCGGAGAGAAGGTGAGGGGGTTCACTGTTCATGTTCCATAAACAGACCACAGAAACTAAATCTATATCTGAATATATATATTATACCTGTGACCTTTCCTCTACATAAGTAATTCTCAGAATTGTAACATGATATTAATGCTTGCTTTCCTTTCATGGAACAACTATAAGTTCAGAGAAGAGATGTGAGGAAACACATACTAACACATGGTATTATTTGTTCTTAGACATTATTTCAGTAAGAATCAGTATAATACAGTATAAGTAAGAATCAAATATTCAGTAGAATCAATTAAGCATTCAATTACAATTGTCTACACATCACATACACATAATTAAAAAAAAATTAGTATGTTAATAATATATTTATCTGACCCTTTACTACATTTGTCAAAAGAGAATACATTGGACTAATTGTAGCTCCAAAGTTTTTTTTCTCACCATTCAGAAACAATGTCTTTATGAACAAGGAATTTCTTAACAATCAGTCCTGGGATAAACAAAATAAAAATACAAATCCTGGCAGCTTAGAGTTCTCATGGTATACTTCATGTGTAATCCAATAATAAAACCCAACTGTGCCAGTTAATAAGGAGCTTTCATTCTGGAGGATTTCTGAGCTCAGTGCCTCTGTACCACTGGACATGTGGAAAAGGTGGAGGGGAATGTTTCTGGGCCAAACGCTCCCAAGTTTACACTCAGTACTGGTTTCAGAATTATGGTCCCTCAGACCTTGGAATCTAATCACCAGAAACACATGACAATCACTGTAGGATTGTTTATACAGACTTCAAAAAACAGTCCGATTTGATACAAACCCTGGCAAGGTAAAGCAATGCTCATCCAATACCAAGTATCACACCAATTTGGATCATCTGCAGTCCAGAATTCACCCCTCATTAACTTTAGTGTTACAGATTGGAGTGTTTTTATAGTGAGGGTCCAAAATCACTAATGTTTTAAGATATTTTGCCTCTGTACACCACCAAAGTGCATTGAACTTTAGGGCCAAATCAACAATTTCATACCCTTTTACAAAGAAATAATTCAACATTGGCTAACTGACTGCAGAATTCTGTGAAATAAACCTCTTCACAGAAACCAGCCCAATTTATGAATGTATATACAGCTAAGGTCAGATTGCTGGAAAACTGATAATAAAAAGTCCTGCCCAAGTCAAGTCAAGCTTTGTCATTTCTACCATATATAGCTGACGCAGTACACAGTGAAATGAGACAACGTTCCTCCAGAACCCTGGTGCTACATTAAACAACATAGAGCTACATAACAGAACACATAGCTAAGGACTAAAGAGTGTCCTTGCCACATAAAGTGCATCGTGTGCAACCGAGTGCAAACAGTGCAGACAAAAAACAGTGCAGACAGACAACACAAGACAGGGTGGGACAGATACACAAAACACAAATAAAGCGCCGACCAGTAAACCTACTGTATACTCTGAATATACAGTAATGTGCAAAAGAGGACTATAATGGACTATAAACAAGAGAGTATTTGTAAACAAACACAATGCAGCGCAAAAATAGCAGTAGCAGCAGTCGAGAGGTGCATGAAGAGCATTTAAACAGTAGAATATGATTAAATATAAATAATAAATAAATGGTGGTGGAATGGATTTAGATGAGTAATGAGTGTGTGTGTTGAGTTCAGGTTGTACAGTTCAGTAACACACAATTGAGTGAGTGAGTGTGTGTGTGTGTGTGTGTGTGTGTGTGTGTGTGTGTGTGTGT
>JAAIIK010000196.1:592849-615625 GCA_014706435.1 Silurus glanis | reverse complement strand
TGTGTGTGTGTGTGTGTGTGTGTGTGTGTATGTATGTATATGTATATTTGGCTGTCGAAATTAAAATTATTTTAAACGGCACGAAATTTTATTAACGCGCTATCAATTCAGCGCGCATTTCTGTTTCACCATTTTTATAAAAAATGTAAATACATAAATAAATAACTAAATAAAAAAGAGGCGAAATTAAAACCTTTGGCAAAAAATACATTTATCCACGATGTCCTTTCTTTACTTAGATCTAAAATAAATAAATAAACTCCAGATAAAAATATCTTTAATCAGTAAACTTTTGTTTTATTTATGCGCCAAGTCTCAAATCAAACACCAAAATACGGCATGATTCACACAATTAACCCTCTAGGTGGCGTTTTGTGGGGTTTTCCCTCATAATGGCGACACAAACTTAAATTACTGTCTTTATTGATCGTACAGATAAAAACAATACATCATTCAAATCTGTAAAATGTCTATAATTTTCTATATATAAGCTTCCTGACTTGACTTGAAGAGGTACAGTCTCTCCGGTATCACCTCATTAACTGTCTGTGTGGAAACATAGCAAAGGCTCTTAATGATGTCCACACATCTCTGCACTGATATAGCCTTTATATTTAATCACTGTACATATGCTTACATATATATCACATGCTGTAAATATGATAACACAATGATTTAACACCTCCAAGCTGCCAGTTTTGGGCACCTGAGCAAGCCCTTAACTCACTACTACTCATTTAGTAAATGAGATCATTAAGAGTCGCTCGGGATAAACACTTCCAACAGGAAGTGGCTATATCTCGCTATCTTTGTCTCTCTATTTTATCTATTTAATTGTCTCGGTGTCTCTTTTAGTAAATGTCTCTGTCTCACTGTATATGTCTCTCTCTTGCTGTCTCTCTATTTGTTTCTCACTCTTTCTAAAGCTGTGTCTGTGTCTCTTTGTCTTTGTCTCTGTCTTTCCTGCTTCTTTACATGTCTAACAAAGTTTTGAGTTTTGAAGTAATGCCATTAGCGATCTATGATGAAAGACTTCCCTGGTTCGATTCTTACCTCTAGATTCATATTGAACATTATAAGAAGTTTTTAAAAACAGAACAATGAAAGGTCATTAAAATTGGTTGCTGGCAAATCATGGTATATCAGTGGTGTAGGTGTTGGAGATGTGGTTCTTGTACCTGAGTCACTTCTCATAGACTTCGAGTAACTGAGAGAATGAACAGGAAGGAGAAGTTTTGACCTTCTACCATCATGATCTAAGAGAAAACAGTGGTCTCTTAACTATAGAAAAACCAAGAGTCCAATAAGCAACGACTTGTTTGCCGCCCCTGTGGTAGTGTAGTGGTTAGTAATGCGGGCTCTGATATCTGACTCACCCTGTTCGATTCCTACTTCTTAGCTTTCCTTTAAATTGTTTAAAAAGTTTTAATAAAGAACTATAAAAGGTCCTAAAAATAGGCTTCTAGCAGGAGATCCTGTGGCTCAATTGGAAGAGCTTTGCCTCTGGGTTGCGAGTTTGCTGGTTCAACCCCGGCCAGGGCTCGAGGTTAAGAGTGTGGATGGTGCCGGAGACTGCTGTGGGTAAGGTGTCAGAAAAGGCTGTGTGGAATGTTGAATGTTGAATGTTGGATGTGGGGGGTGTATCCAGGCATCTGCCCTGATCTCCTCCATCAGTGAGGCACCAGCATTTACCCACTAAACCATCGGGGAGGACAGGCTGGAAAGTGTGTTTAGAGCAGGTGTATCTTTCTTTTCAACCCATCAAAACATGAATATAACGCTAAAGAAAAATGTAAGAAGCACGCATTGAACCCACATCGTAACTAGCAGGAAGAAAGCACGATTAGAACCCTGATCCACACCAAAAGTGAGGTAAATGCATTAATCCACTGAACCATCAGGAAGGAACGGCTGGGAAGCCTGGCACAAGCCTTAACCCACTGAGCCACCACTGCTGACAAGCATCTGTGCTTTTTGGAGGGCTCATCCTTTGTTTAATGACAGCGCAGTAAGAAAGAAGGCATGTGGGACTGGATTAAAAACCTTATCACCAGCGTAGACTATATTCAGGCACAAGCATTAACCTACTGAGCCAAGACAGACAAAACACAGATGTGCTTTTTTTTTGGTGGGGTTACCTTTCATTTGGTCCAGGAGTTTAATTTACCAACACAGAAACCAGCTTGAACAGGAATCAAACTCTCAAACGCTTCCTCATGGGGATACTGACATTAAGCCACTAGGCTATCACAGCCAATGAGTACAAATCCTCCTGTTGTACTGGTTTATCTTTCCTCTGAGCAAAGCAAGCACCTAATGCAAAAAAAAACCCCACCCAGAATAGGCCTAAACATAGACAGGGGAAGAAAACAGACCACAAAGTGAACTCCAGTTGGCACCATCAGGGAGGTACGTACCTACACCCACTGAGCCAAAACAATTGTAGAAAAAAGCTCAACTCTGTTGAGTATGAACAAAGCAAACATGGAAAGTGTTAGTTTAAGTGTTTCAGGAAGAGGTAGGTCTACAACTGTCGCTTGAAGATGTGGTTCTTGTACCTGAGTCACTTCTCATAGACTTCCGGTTACTGAGAGAATGTACAGGAAGGAGAAGTTTTGACCCTCTCATTGGCATCTGCCCCCCTGGCGTCTGAGAAGCTGAAAACAGGGGGTTATGAAGCAAAAACGTCCAAAAAAGTATCGACTTAGTTTTGCATATATAGGGAAAAATTCTGCCAAAAAAAAAACCTATCACCCTCACTTTTTCTGAGGCTGTGAAGCATCAGGTCTTCACAGGCTTTGTTCAGTCAATCACCCCAATGCTCACCACTTTCCACACAGCATACCCAGTGTGGGGACAAGCCAGATTTGAACCAGCAACCTCTGAGCTCAGAGGCAAGGCTTTTACCACAAAGCCATCAAGTCCTACAGCTCAACTTTGTTTTTTGGGGGGTTTATCCGTCGTTTCATGCTTCAAAGCAAGAAATTCAGACCAGACAGAAACACAGAAAGCAGGATTCGAACCCTGAACCCCACCAACAGCGAAATACCAGTCTTAACCCACTGAACCATCGGGAAAGACTGGCTGTGACAATTGTTTAGAGCAGGTCTATCTTTTCTTTCAAACCATCAACACAAGAATATAATGCTAAAGACAGATGTAGGAAGCAAAACCATATTGTGACTAACAGGGACAAAGCAGGATTCGAACCCTGATTCACACCATTAGTGAGGTACCAGCAGTAACCCATTGAACTATCAGGAAGGACAAGCTGGAAAGCTTGTTTAGAGCAGGTCTATCTTTCTTTTTAACCCATCAAAACAAGAATATGAAATCAAGTCAAGTCAAGAGGCTTTTATTGTCATTTCTACTATACACAGTTGTACACGGTACACAGAAAAAAACGAGACAACGTTCCTCCGGAACCCTGGTGCTACACTAAACAACATAGAGCTACAACACAACACAAAGCTACATAAAGTGCATTGAGTGCAACCTAGTGCAAACAGTGCAGACAAAAAACAGTACAGACAGACAGTGCAGACAGACAACACAAGACAACACAAGACAAGACAAGACAAAAAAACAAATATAGCGCCAACCAGTAAACCTAAAATCTATACCCGGGAGTGAATATAACCAGAACAATGTAGTGCAAAAAACAGCAGCAGTCAAGAGGTGCAAAAGACAGCATGTAAACAGTATAGTATAATACAGTCAAAGGTGCAAAAACAGCATGTAAACAGTATAATAAAGTGAAAGGTGCAAAAAACAGCAGTAAGAGAGTGGTACGGTCAAGTATAAATAATAATAAATAAATAAATGGTGGTGGAATGGATTAAAATGGGTAATGAGTGTGTGTTGAGTGTTTAGTCCAGGTTGTACAGTTCGGTAACACACATTTGAGTGAGTGTGTGTGTGAGTGAGTGTGTGTGAGTTCCGTTTCAGTTCTGTGTGTTGAGAAGCCTGATGGCTTGAGGAAAGAATCTGTTGCACAGTCTTGATGTGGTGGCCCGAATGCTTCGGAACCGTTTTCCTGATGGCAGGAGAGTAAAGAGTGATCCGAGATGGTGCAGTTCCCAAACCAGGCAGTGATGCAGCTGCTGAAGATGCTCTCAATGGTCCCTCTGTAGAACATGGTCAGGATGGGGGGAGGGAGATGGGCTTTCCTCAGCCTTCTCAGGAAGTAGAGACGCTGCTGGGCTTTCTTCGTGATGGAGCTGGTGTTGAGTAATAAGGTGAGGTTGTCTGCCAGATGAACACCAAGGAATTTGGTGCTCTTGATGATCTCCACTGAGGATCCATCAATAATCAGTGGAGATTGCTCGCTCTGTGTTTTCCTGAAGTCCACAACCATCTCTTTGGTTTTGTCAACCTTCAGAGTCAGGTTGTTTGCTCCACACCAGGCTGTTAACCGTTGCACCTCCTCTCTGTATGCTGACTCGTCGTTCTTGCTGATTAGACCCACCACGGTTGCGTCATCGGCAAACTTGACGATGTGGTTGGAGCTGTGCATTGCTACACAGTCGTGAGTCAGCAGAGTGAACAGCAGTGGGCTGAGCCCACAGCCCTGAGGGGCCCCAGAGCTCAGTGTGGTGGTGCTGGAGATGCTGTTCCCGATCCGGACTGACTGAGGTCTCCCAGTCAGGAAGTCCAGGATCCAGTTACAGAGGGAGGTGTTCAGGCCCAGTAGGCTTAACTTCTCAATCAGGTGCTGAGGAATGATTGTGTTGAATGCTGAGCTGAAGTCAATAAACAGCATTCGTACATATGAGTCCTTGTTGTAGAGGTGGGTGAGGGCCAGATGGAGGGTTGTGGAGATGGCATCGTCCGTGGAACGGTTCGGACGATACGCAAACTGCATGGGGTCCAGGGAGGGTGGAAGCTGGATCTTAATGTGCCTCATGACGAGCCTCTTGAAGCACTTCATCACGATGGGTGTGAGCGCGACGAGACGATAGTCATTGAGGCAGGAGACAGTAGATTTCTTCGGCACGGGAACAATGGTCGTTGTCTTGAAGCACGTGGGAACAACGTTACTGCTCAGGGAGATGTTGAAGATGTCAGTAAAGACACCCGCTAGCTGTTCTGCACATTCCCAGAGCACTCTGCCAGGAATGTTGTCTGGTCCAGCAGACTTCCGTGGGTTAACTCTGCATAAAGTTTTCCTCACTTCAGCTGTGGTTAGACAGAGCACCTGGTCAGTGGGAGGAGGGGTGGTCTTCCTCGCCTTCACGTTGTTCCGTACCTCAAACCGGGCGTAGAAGTCGTTCAGCGCATCTGGGAGGGAGGCGTCACGGTCACAAGCAGGTGATGTTGTCTTGTAATTTGTGATCAACTGGATGTCCTGCCACATGCGCCGAGTGTCTCCACTGTCCTGGAAGTGGTTGTGGATTTTCTTCGCATGTGTGTGCTTCGCCTCTCTGATGGCACGGGAAAGTTTGGCCCTTGTTGTTTTTAAGGCCGCCTTGACCCCTGTTCTGAAGGCAGAGTCTCTTTGTTTCAGCAGCACACGCACATTTGCAGTCATCCACGGCTTCTGGTTGGAGCGTGTAGTGATGGTCTTGGAGATGGTCACATCATCAACGCACTTGCTGATGTAGCTGGTCACTGATGATGTGTACTCCTCCAAGTTAATGGAATCGCCGTTGGTTGCAGCCTCTCTAAACATGTCCCAGTCAGTGCACTCAAAACAGTCCTGAAGAGCAGAAGTAGCTCCTTATGGCCAGGTTTTCACCTGTTTCAGAACCGGTTTAGAGCGTCTGATGAGCGGTCTGTATGCTGGAATTAACATAACAGAGCAGTGGTAGATACGCGCCGGGGATGTTTGTCTAAACAAGATCCAGCGTGTTCGCTCCTCTCGTTGCAAAGTCCACATGCTGATGGAGTTTAGGAAGCACAGTCCTGAGATTCACATGGTTGAAATCTCCGGCGATAATAAACAATCCGTTGGGGTGAGCATTCTGCAGGTCGCTAATAGCGCCATAGAGTTCACACAGTTCCTCCTTAGCATTAGCACTGGGAGGAATGTACACTCCGACAATGTAAACAGTGGTGAATTCCCGTGGTAAATAAAATGGTCTACATCTAACAGTCACAAACTCCACTAGCGATGAGCAATAGCATGAGACAAGCAGGAAGATGTAGGAATCAGGAATTTAACCTACCTCATGACTAGCAGACAGAAAGCCAGGTTTGAACCCTGACCACCAACGTTAGCAAAGTACCAGCCTTAACCCACTAAGCCATCAGAAAAAAACAGGATGGGAAGCTTGATTAGAGCAGGTCTATCTTTCTTTTCAAACCATCAACACAAGAATTTAACGCTAAAGAAAGATGTAGGAAGCGAATACAGATGTAAGTAGCACAAGTTGAACACACATTGTAAATAGCAGGAAGAAAGCAGGATTCGAACCATGATCCCCACTACCAGCGAGATACCAACGTTAACCTGTTGAACCATCGGTGAGGACAGGCTAGGAAGTTTGTTTAGAGCAGGTCTATCTTTCTTTTCAACCCATTAAAAACAAAAATATATCGCTAAAGAAAGATGTAGGAAGTGAATCCTGATCGTGATTCGAACCCTGAACCCCACCAAAAGCAAGACACCTGATTTAACCCACTGAACCATCAGGGAAGACAGGCCAGGAAGTTTGTTTAGAGCAGGTCTATCTACCTTTAAACCATCAACAAAAGAATATAAAGCTAAAGAAAGATTTAGGAAGCAGGAACATAACCTACATCGCAACTAGCAGACAGAAAGCAGGATTCAAACCCTGATCCTCACCATCAAGTCAGGTCAAGTCAAGAGGCTTTTATTGTCATTTCTACTATACACAGTGGTACACAGTACACAGTAAAAACGAGACAACGTTCCTCCGGAACCCTGGTGCTACACTAACAACAACAAGCTACATAAAGTGCATCGAGTGCAACCTAGTGCAAACAGTGCAGACAAAAAACAATACAGACAGACAGTGCAGACAGAAAACACAAGACAACACAAGACAAGACACAAAACCTGAGATAGCGCCAACTAGTAAACCTACTGTATACTCTGAATATACAGTACTGTATGAACTGTAAAAACTATACCCGGGAGTGAATATAAACAGACACAATGTAGTGCAAAAAACAGCAGCAGTCAAGAGGTGCAAAAGACAGCATGTAAACAGTATAGTATCATAACAGTATAGTGTAATAAGAAACAGTAAAGGTGCAAAAAAAACAGCATATAAACGGTATAATAGAGTCAAAGGTGCAAAAATTAGCATGTAAACAGTGTAGTACGGTAGAGTATAAATAATAATAAATAAATGATGGTGGAATGGGCTGAGATGAGTAATGAGTGTGTGTCGAGTGTTAAGTCTAGGACTTCAGCGAGGCACCAGCCATAACCCAGTGAACCATGGAAGAGATCAGACTGGGAAGCATGTTTAGATGAGGCACAAGCCTTAAACCACTGAGCGACCACTGCTGAAAAGCATGTGTGCTTTTTGGAGGGTTCATACTTTGTTTCATGCCGGCGCAGTAAGAAAGAAAGCATGTAGGACTGGCTTCGAAACCTTATCACCAGCGTGGACTATATTAAGGACCATGTTCAGGCACAAGCCTTAACCCACTGAGCTACCACAGAAGTGCTTTTTTTTTTTGGTGGAGTTATCTTTCATTAAAGACCAGGAAATCAAGAAATTAATCCAACACAGAAAGGACAGAATTGAAATGTTTTCAGAGCGGACAAGGTCCAGAAGTTTTATTTACCAACACAGCAACCAGCTTGACCAGGAATCAAACTCTCAAACTCACATTAACTGACATTAACCCACTAGGCTATCACATCCATCCATCCATCCATCTATCTATCTATCTATCTATCTATCTATCTATCTATCTATCTATCTATCTATCTATCTATCTATCTATCTATTTATCTATCTATCTATCCATCCATCCATCCATCCATCCATCTAATATGATGTGAGGTCCAGTTAACCGCTAAAACAGGTAGAAGTAATAACTACTTTTTACTTAAGTACATGTCAGAGCCAAGACTTCTTTACTCTCACTTGAGTAAAAAGGTATAATCAATACTTCAACTTTTACCCGAGTATTTTAAAACATGAGTATCTGTACTTCTACTTAAGTAAAGGATGTGTGTACTTTTGCCACCTCTGGGTGCTGAGGGATGATTGTGTTGAATGCTGAACTGAAGTGTATTAACAGCATTCATACGTAAGTGTCCTTATTGTCTAGGTGGGTGAGGGCCAGATGGAAGGTCGCAAAGATGGCATTGTCCATGGAAAGTTTTAAATGATACGCAAGCTTCATGGGGTCCAGTAAGTGTGGAAGCTAGGTCTTGATGTGCTCTCAAAGCACTTCATCATGTTGGGTGTGAGTGCGACGGGGCGCTAGTCATTGAGGCAGGAGACTGTAGACTTCTTTGGCACAGGGACGATGGTCACATTCTGCACATTCCCTGAGCACTCCGCCAGGAACGTTGTCTGGTCCAGCAGCCTTCAGTGGGTTGACTCTGCATAGAGTTTTCCTCACTTCAGCTGTGGCTAGACAGAGCACCTGGTCACCGAGAGGAGGGGTGGTCTTCCTTGAATCCACGTTGTTCTGCACCTCAAACCGGGCGTAGAAGTCGTTCTGCACATCTAGGAGGGAGGCGTCATGGTCTTGTAGTTCGTGAAATGTCTGGATGCCGTGGCACATGCGCCGGGTGTCTCCTCTGTCCTGGAAGTGGCTGTGGATTCGCTTGGCATGTGCATGCTTTGCCACTCTGATGGCATGGAACAGTTTGGCCCTTGCTGTATTTAAGGCCGTCTTGTCCCCTGCTCTGAAGGCGGAGTCTCTTTTTTTCAGGAGCGCACGCACTTTTGTGGTCATTAACGGCTTCTGGTTTGAGTGTGTAGTAATGGAGTCTTGGAGATGGTCACATGATCAACGCACTTGCTGATGTAGCTGGTCACTGATTATGTGTACTCCTCCAAGTTGATGGAATCGCCTATGGTTGCAGCCTCCCAAACATGTCCCAGTCAGTGCATTCAAAACAGTCTTGAAGAGCAGAGGTGGCTCCTGCTGGCCAGGTTTTCACCTGTTTCAGAACCGGTTTAGAGAGTCTGATAAGCGGTCTGTAGGCTGGAATTAGCATAACAGAGTAGCCGAGGTGGGGGACAGGGCTCCGCATGATACGTGCCAGGGATGTTTGTGTCAACAAGATCCAGTGTGTCCGTCCCTCTCGTTCCAAAGTCCACATGCTGATGGAGAGATGAAGTCTTACCACACAGAGCGTTAAAACAAGATTCTAAAAGATTAGCAGTTCTAAAACAAGATTCTTTGGCAGATAAATACCAGGGTTACTTGTGACAGAATTATAAAAAAAGAGTAGATTATAGAAAAGGAAAGTAAGGGATCGTGATCCAAAGCATAGCACATCATCTTTCACACTGAAGGCAGTGTTGTGGCATGGGCATGTACGTGGTGGTATCAAAACGTTTCGAGACCAGTGGTGTTGAACAAAGATCAAACATGAAATTCTGCTTGAAACTGAGCAAAAAAGAGACATGATATACGTTTGACATACGGCGATGCTGCAAAGAGATGTTTAAGTGGCACGCATTAAACAATGTGGAAACCATTCAGCAACTTGTGCATGATGATCATGAAGAAGCATGACAAATTTCCATGTCAATAATGGTTTGAAAACTGAACCACTGAGTCTTTCACTAATTGTGAAGCACACACATACAAGAACTATTGCTAGGTAAAACACAAAATATACAAACATGGAAACAATATAAACATGATAAACAACACTACTTACTACTTGGATGTTAGATAAAATACATGACTTAAACTGGTTATGGTGTATAAACGTGGTTCAGGTGTTTGTCATTATGCCACTGTATGCCATCACACATGCCTGGTGGTCTATTGGTTAGGATGCGGGTTCGATCCCCGGGTTCGATCCCCGGTCAGGAACCCAAACCCAAGCCATTAGGGTTGCACAAGCCTTAGTGCCGGTCCCAAGCCGGGATAAATGGGGAGGGTTGCGTTAGGAAGGGCATCCAGCGTAAAAACATGTGCCAAATCAAACATGCGGATGATCCGCTGTGGCGACCCCTAATGGGAGAAGCTGAAAGAAAGTTTATGACATCACACATGCCAAAAGGTTCAAGCTATTTGTTGGTACCTTGAATAGTGAAGGCTACAGTAGGAGGCAGATTTTTTTTTTTTTTTAACAAATCCCCAAATATATGGAAAAACATTCCAGTGCTTGGGATTCAGACCTCAGTGTTTAAGTTAAGGTTAACAGCAGGATGTAGCTCTGTAGAATAAGATGTTGGTCTTTTTATCAGAAGGTCAAGAATTGAAATCCCAGCACCACCTTGCTGCCATTGCTAAGGCCCTTGACCAAGGCTCTTAACCCCCACCTGCTCAGTTGTATAAATAGGATAATTGCCACTCCAAGTATGGATGTCTGCTAAATAATGTGAATGTAAATGTAGGTTTGAAGCATATGTAGTAACTCTTTTGTAAATCATTTTTCTTAGGTAATGGGGCAGATCTGGAGGGTTCAAAATTATCAAGTGTTTTGTGGAACTGGAATGATTCAATGATCCAACTGTAATGAATGGACATTGGGTGTTGAGAACGAGGATCGGTTCCCTTTGGAGTCTGGTTCTTTTCAAGGTTTCTTCCTAATGAAGTCTCAGGGAGTTTTTCTTTCACCACACCACATCACCACTGGCTATCATTCATTATGGATAAACTTATAAAGAACAAAATAATAGGCAAATAAAGCGTTCTACAAATAAAAATGAACTGAAATTGAATTGAAGTTGAAATGTATGGTGTCAATCCCCACTCTCAGACCTTCACTCAGGTTCATTAATGATGTGTCACAGGCTTGACACTTTATATATCATAAACTATATGGAAAAAAAAGCATTGGGACACCTGAGTTTCCCAGCCTGAAGGGAAGGCACATAATTGTATCAGACATCTTTGAATGTAGGAGCATGAAATTTTCCCTTCACTTCAAACTAGGAGACCCAAACCTGTTCCAAACCTGTTATGCTTGACATGGCTACGAGTGAAATATCTACTGCTACTGACCTCAACCCTACTGAACACCTCTGGAATGAATTGGAATGCTGACTGAAACCCAGGCCTCCTCACCTCACCTACAACAGTACCTGACTTTACTAACACACTTGTATCTGAATGAATCTCCTCAAGTACACTCCAAATTCTAGTGCAACATCTTCCCAATCAGGACTAAATATGGAATGCTCAAAAAACACAAGCAGGTGTCCACAAACGTTTGGAAATATAGCGTATATAAATTTTATGTCATATCATAATAATCTATGTCTCTCTCTTTTACACTTTCTCTCTCTGTCTGAAAGATACTTGAAAGTTCACCACCTTGAGGAGCGAATACTTATTCTAATAAATATATGCATCATTTGTACCTTAAATCATTACATTTCAGATATTCGGTGTAACATGGCATCCAAAATTGAATCCATTTCAATTCCATGTAGAACTGCAGTGTGAAAAAACTTAAGGGAATAAATACATATTCAAATCACAGAAACCATCTCATGTATAAGGAGTGTTCTTCAATGCAAAAAACATGACTGCACATGTATGAGTCGTTCTGCTTGAACGATTGTAAACCATTAAAAATAATTGCTTCCCACACTTGAAAGGTTAACCCTCATCATTATCGTATGTACTCAGAAGCACACAGTATAGTCGGTATTGGCAATGGATCCTGTTGACACTGATAACTGATGAAGGAAGGTCAGCGATTACGTCAAGTGGAGGCAGTGCCCGACACTGTGGAGGTGTGTGTTCACTAAAGCACTCATCCAGAACAACATGAATCCACATTACATTGATGCTGCGCTTCAGTGAGGTCGCTGACTCAAACACCAGGACTCATTGTATTTACAAATCACTGTTTACTTAGAGACATTTCGAAGCCAAAAAAATGTCAATGACACCAATTCAGATTCATTTGCCAGCAATTTCTGAGATGGACAGAACAGAGAAGAACGGATTGTGATTCACATAATTTAGCTTTAGGTTGAAGTTGTAAGGAATTTTTAATGCATAGTGTATGTTTTCGCTGCAGCTTTAAAGAAATAAAAAAAAAAACTAAAGACTCACTAAAAAGCACAATTTGAAAACACGTTTTAAACTTTCTAGAAGGATTTCTGTGAGAAACTTGCAGTCACCTGGTTCTTTCTAGTGGCTGGGAATGTTTTTAAAACACATTCTTGATCCCTACATTAGACGTTTCATACCTTTACCATGACACATCTATTGATTCATGCTTTCCTGGCTTTATTTAAACTTTCAGCAACAATTTGACCGGGCATGTCAAATGTTGTTGCTTGTTACAGGTCAAGGATGTTCAAAGCGGTTGCCAAATGATAAAAAAAATTCCTCTCCATTTGTAAGAAACAAAAAAAAAAAAGAAAAAAGATTATGAACTCTGGAAGAATTCTCAGTCATTCAAGGTATTTCAAAGAGCCAAACAGTTCTAATGAGAAACAGGAAGCAGGTAAAGATAATAACCGTCAGGATGGTTGTAAAGCAGAACCTGATAGAACGAATGCGAGAGTCTGAAACTTACAGTTTTGTTTAGTAAGGTACAAAGAATTAGATATTAGGAATAGATTTTGTTTTCTGGCTCAAACATCAACCAGGGAGTCATGTTTCACAATAGCGGTGTAGTGACGAGGCATATCACATGCTACCAATAATTAACTCATCAGGTCTGGAACATTCACATCATGCTGAGTCACCCTGAGTAACCCTGCTTCAAACAGCGCACAGAATGATAATGAAATATATAGCAGACTTCACTTGTGGTTAATTAGATTGGTTTAATTAAAATGGAAGTCATTTAAATATATTGAAATATATTGAAATTCAGAGCCTTTATACAAGTTTATTGGTTTCTCTCCTCTAAACAGGGAGAGTGCTGAGTGCTGGCTACTGAAGCTAATACACTGACTAGGCATAAGTACCTCATGGAATTGGGTTAAAAATACATGCTACATATTATGCAATTGATTTAATGATTTTTTTTCAGGTTTCTCACAATATTTTAATACTCATTAAAAATGATATTTTTACATTTATAGCTTACATTTAAAAAGAATAATTTATAATAACAATTTATAAATGTATTATGTATAATAAGTTTATGAATTTGCATAAGTTTATACGTTTTTCACCGCATTATTTGTGTAAAGCTGCTTTGAGACGATGTTCATTGTAAAAAGCGCTATACAAATAAAAATGAATTGAATTGAATGGAATACGTTGATGAAAAGTTAGATTCCTACATTTTTCAGATCTCGAGAAAAAAACAACAAAAAAAAAAAACAGAACAATAAGAACAAAATTAAAACCAAAAAAAAAAAAAAATCATAAAATAATGAAATAGTCTGAGGCTTCAGATATTGTTGATATTGTTCTCTAAAACAGCTTTACAGAGATACATTTGAATGTATAAGTTGGTTCCTTATAATTGTAAGTTTAGCGCTAATGAGTGAGCCAGGAGTGACTGTGGTGAAGGAAAAACTCTCTGAGAAGACATAAAAAAGAAACCTAGAGAGGAAACAGACTCAAAAGGGAACTCATCCTCATCTTCCACACTGAATGTTCATTCATTACAGTTCCATCGTTGTTGAGGTGTGCAGATTATCTACCATACAATCATACATACATACATACAAACATACATACATACATACATCATGAGTCATTTTGACATGACCCATTTAACTAAAACCAACTATTTATGAAGCCCAGCTTACTAATATAATAATAAGCTATACAACATGCCTTCCTCCTGTCCAGGATCCAAGAATAGCAAAGCACATTTTCAGTCCCGTCTTTTTGGAGCAAATGAGTAACTTGTTTTGAGTCAGTAGCAGTATCAGTGTGTTGTGTCAGTATCAGTGTTATGCAGTTACATAACGGTTTGCTTCAGTGCTGGAATATGACAGTCGTACCTCAATGTCGGACCGAACCACAGTCGCATCCCTTATAATCCCTCATACACCATGCAGACACTAATGCTGCTACTGACTCAGTGCAAGTTATTCATTTGCTCCAAAAAAAGACGGAACTGAAAATGTGCTTTGGTTTTTGGTATAGTCTATGTACAGGATGGATTGAGGGACAGGCCAAGGTTCAGTGATTATGAATGCGTTTGGACACTGTAGGACTTTTATTAACTTATCTAATGCCGTAGGATGTGTTTGATTGGTGAGATTATTAATGTGTGTGTGTGTGTGTGTGTGTGTGACAGAAAGAGAAAGAGAGAGAGAAAGAGAGAGAAGGCACTATTTTTTAGTATCCAGTAAAAATAATGTCTCTGAATTGACCAGAGTTACACCATCTCCTAGGCTTTGTCAGCTTCTACAAATGCTGCATTCAGGAATATATCTTCTTGTACCACCAAAACAGCTATGATCCATTTAGATCTGGACTCCACAAGACCTTTGAAAGTGTGCTGGACTTGTTTGTCCCACATTAATGCCAAAACTCAATGTTTCCCATCAGAACATCACCCAGAGCATAGAACTTTAATCTCACCATGGTCCTCCATGGATACTCTACATGGCCAAAAGCATGTCTGACCAGCATGTCTGACTGATTAATTCTTCCTTTTCTGTTATACAATCTCCATACTTCAGATTTTAGGGTGTCACTATGTGGATTTGTGATCATTCAGCCACAAGAGCATTAGTGAGATCAAACACTGATGTAGCATGAGGAGGTCCGGGGTTCAGTCAGCGTTCTAGTTCATCCCAAAGGTATTCAGTGGGGTTGAGAAGGTCAGGGCTTTGTGTAGGACACACACATTGCAGTTCCTCCACTCCAACCTGAACACACTATGTTTGTCTTCATGGAGCTTGCTCTATATAGAGGTGCATCATCATGCTGGAACAGTGTTCAGGAACCATATATTAACCACTAGTCTCAAGATATTACTTATCCTCATCAGTACAGTTGACTTTGTCCTCATCCTGCATTGTCCTGTGTTCTTTTCCAAGCAGGAGCCTCACTTTCATTTTTGCAACTGAAGTCACTGCCCATGGAATCTGGATTATTTGATTTGTTCCTTGTCTGTTTGGGAGCATTACCAGTCCCCTCAGCAATTCAATAGCTGAAAAAATGCAACAGTGACCAAACCTTGAATCGATCTTCTGCAGGTCAACAACCTCCAGAAGGAAGTAGCATCACAATGAGGCACCTGTGACATGAGGCAAAGTAAAAAAAAAAACAGACTGGCTATTGACAAACGGTTTCAACTTCCACGTTCTACGCAGAAAACTTTGTCCAAGTAACAGTGAAGTAACTTCACATGATCATATTTCACAGACTCCAGAAAAGACCAGAACAGAACAGAACAGAACAGAACAGAAGAGCACACATCACCTGTAGACGGTGTGTACTGTAGAGAAGGTCCTCATGAGGGTGTAGTGTGTTATTAAAGAATCCCATGTCCTACCAAAAAAAACCAAGCAAATGATGTGTTAAGAATGGGGACATTATGTGCACAGAGCTGTTGCACTTCATCATCTTACATTGTTTGGCAAACCTTTTGTTTATGTGTAGAAATGAATGTCAGTAGAACAAAATAGGGAAGAAAAGTGTAGAAAAAGGTCTAAAAAATATTTGAGTTGTAATATTAGTGAATACCAATTATAAATATGACCATATTCAAGATTCAACCCCGGTGTACGAGATTAATTCGTTCCTGAAAACCGCTCGTGTTCCCATATGCTCGTACTCGTGTTTATTTTCCAATAAGAATTGATGTAAAAGCAATTAATTAATAATATATATATATATTTTTTTTACAACCTTCTTTCCAGCGCCAACACTACACTTCTTGAGACCCGTGATGCTAAACTTATAGTGAAATAAAACACAAAAAATATAAAAACCAAACAAAAAGCCCAATATTCACACAGGAGAACGACGAGAACGCGCTCCAAACAATGTCTATGAAACGACTGAGCATGAAGCGTGGGGACGGAGGTGACAGGCGACGAGCAGAACATGTGACTGGAACTAACACGTCAAAAGAAACGCTCCTCTTCCCGAAATATGCTCCTACTCCCACATAGATATTTACTAATAAAACCCCTTGTAGACCGATATTCACGTGCTACAAAGCAGTTCCACTGTATATATATTATTAATATTAATATTATTATTACAGAACTTTTCTGTTGAAGCTTCTCCATTTTGTATTTATACAACCCCCTTGAGTGTTGAACATTTGACTACAGTTTCCTGCCTGTCTCTGCCTGTCTCTGTTTGTCATTCTTTTGTTTACTTCCTCATCTCTGTTCTAAATCAGAGTTTTTCAAGTTAGGAAAATATGATTCTGTATAGAAACAGGCTGAATACAGACGTTCAAGTTATCAATACAAAGAATTACATACACTATGGACTTATCTACTTATCATAGACAACAAGCCGATAAATATATATGCGATTCAAATATTTACTCCACCCAGGAGTATTAAAGCATCTTTATGATGTAACGACATTCCGGGAATCTGAAGGGATCCGATGGAATGTTAGCGTTTCCTCCCTGAGCTCGGAGTCTGGAAGCAGCAGCGACGTCATTTCCTTTTACAGGAAATGAAGCCGCTATTAGCGCCACTAGATCAACATAAGGCTAGAAGCGTGTAGGCCATGCAAGACCAACTTCACATTGCTCAACTCAGTCTGTACTTCCGCATCATTTTTAACATTCAGACATTTAAATTTGCTAAAAAAAAACAACTTCAATTAATGAAATTAACTGGAATTTTGGTTCCATCACCATTATACAGTATGAACCATAAAAAGTGTCTATTTATACTCTTTACATAAACCTTCTAGACTCTAAATTCAGGATGAATTCAGATGTTTTGAGCACTGTGTCTAAGTGTACACTGTGTTCTCCAGTGTGGGAGGTCTGATTCTAGTGTATTTGTCTACCTTGAACTGATCCACACTAATCCCCTTGCAGTGTATCTCCTCACTCCCATGCCCCTCTGCCCTGAACCCAGCAGAAAGTCAGCAGGTTCAATCGTCCGCTCAGGATACATCACCTTATTGGAAAATTTTGAAGAAGATCTGTGGGAGTGGCTTCAGCTCCCTCGCCCTGATCTCTTCATGTGTCCACTGTTTCCTGGAATGTGGCACTAAAACTACTTTCCCACCAGTAAGTGGATTAGACCTTAAAGCTGCCTTTTAAAATGCGCCCATGCCGAATCTTGTTCCCACCGGCTCTGTGTTTAGCCCTTTAGATAGAACGTTTATGACAGATAATCAGTCATTATGGTTCTTTCCTGGGTTTAGACATGCTTATGCATGCAGTATAAGATTCAAAGTGTATTTGAGACTGTATAAATGTCATAGTAGCCTCCTGGATTTCACAGTGACACCATTTACTGATGTAAAACACACAAACGCTGATCACTCTGAAACATACTGAATATCACACTAATGTATATTGTAGATATTTCCTGTTTGTATTTACAGTGTCATATCTCAGCTCTTATGTGGCACCTTGTTCAGTTTAACCGAGCCTTTAAGTATTCCAGCTGTAAAGATCATATGTGAGATAAAGTCAGTTTGGTTAAAGTAAAAAAATGTACTATTGTGACAGAGTAAGAGTGAAATTCCTGCGATACAAATCTTGTCATGCAGGATATTGTTCTTTTGAATGCATCACAATGAAACAACGAAAATTGTCAATATTATAGAAATATAGACAGGAAATAGGAATAGGAAAAATTTCATGGATCAAAAAAATCGAGAATTGAAAATGGGTTTGTATGTTTGCTTGTTCAATTATTTATTTATTTATTTATATGAATCATTTCATACATCAAATTTTATCCCCATCTCTTACAAGGACCAGGATTTTTCCAATATTTTATTAAACAGGTTAGAGACGGATTATGTTAAAATGTAACAAGGATTACTCAGAAAGCCCCTGGGTGTATATTTAATTTAGTGTATTATTGTAAGATTCCCATGGCCCAGGTCAGAATTTCACAGTGTACATGTTTCCAGCAGGTGTGTGTGTGGTATTAAAAAGAAAAACTTATAGGAGATCAGGCTCAGAGCCAGTGTTAGATGAGATTCCCTCTGTCCAGCACCGTGGGAGATGGGGTGGAGATTCACACTCTCCCTGACCTCTGTACTGGATAAATGATTAAGTATACAAAGTTGCTTCATTTTCTTTTCTTTTTCATTTCCAAAACTACGGAATCCTGTTTCACTTTTTTTACGCCTTTGACACTTAAAACCGCCTCTACTCGCCCCCCACTCACTCCCTTTGCCTTGTACTTTATGCCCTTGCCATGTCAAGAAAAACTTTTTAAATATTATTCAGCTCTATTATGCCAGTTGAGGCTTAAATAAAACCTCTTCTTTAAGTATAATCAGTATATTCAGTTAACAATAAGTGACTTATTTAACACCTTAACTGTATACTGTATGATTCATCGAAACAAAACATGGGTCATTTTTAAATAATTATTATTTCTTGACATTTCACAACACATGCAACTCTTATATCCTTATCAGGATAGAGGAATCTATACTTAATAGACACTGGTTAAGGTTCTGGGTTATTGATCAGAAGGTTGGAGGTTCAAGCACCAGTACCACCAGGCTGCCATTGTTAGGTCCTTAGAGCAATGCCTTTAACCCTGACTGACCTTGTGCTCAAACCCCAGCAGTGCACTAATGGATATTTGACAATAAAAATAATAAAAACCTTTGTTTTTGGGTTATGGGGGTGGAAAACCGGCACTAACGTGTTTCACAATTTTTACACAACTTTATGTGTCTGCTCTGGACTGCTTATGCTTTAAACCTCTAACTCTAAGAATTTTTACCCATACATGCAGAGGCAAACGTTTATAAAACGTTTTATGGTTCAATAGGTCAGACATTCCCTTGTCGATTTTTCTATTGTCCTCTGAGCCTTGAGGCCTTGGCCCGCTAAAGAACAGAGGCGCGCCATGAAAGCCAGCGCCGGCCCTTAAGCCAGGGTTAATGCGAGACGGAGCGGGTTTGCCCTTTGTTGCCCAGAACGTTCAACAGGATGGATTTGTACCACTCGATAAGTGATGATGAGCCTCTGTCTGTAGGCACTCATGCAAATGATATGACTGAGGAAAGCAAAAACAGACCAAACCTGACCTACTGCACTCAGGACACTTCTACTCCTGCAGTGTGTTAGTATATATACATGCAAGTCTACAAGGTGGTATCAAAAAGTTTAGAGACTAGCTCTGTTTAGAGTAGTATTTAATTATTCATGTTTACACACTATCATCTTCAAAATAACCCCCTGGCACAGCAATACAGCGCAGTGTTCCTTCTACTTCTGGAATGTGTCTTGGAAGTCTTCTTTTCAAAGTGTCTCAAGCACCTTCTGTAATTCGTGCTGAATATCCGCAATGTTGTCGTTAGCGAGCTAGCGACCCTGACTTTAGAGCTGGATCTTCATCTTCAGGAAGTGTCAGCAGGATCAAAATCTAGCGAGTAGGGTAGGTGCGGAAGTGAGATCATGATGTTTCATGTGCGAGGAGAGCTTGGGGACATGGTTCGCACGTGGTCATGATAGCAAAATGACGTATGAAGGTCGGCGCTCCCTGTGATTGCGCGTGCAGCCTTGTGCTGCCATCTGTTGGCGTGTTACAAAACTAGTCCTGAAACTTCTTTATACCACCTCGTATCGCTTGTGGAACCTCACTTTCCAAATCCAGGAGCATTAATATAACATTGTTGCCATATTCTAACTTTTCTAACAAGCTTCTCTCTTCTGCTTCACTCTTTTCACTCAGTTTCGAATTGTGGCTGTGAGAATTTTTCCATTTGGCTGCAAGAGCATTAGTGACGACAGTACAATTACACTAAATAGTCTTGCATAAGTAAATAAACATTAAAAGTTTAAGAATGAATGGAATATTTGTATCAGCTCATGAGAGTCTGACTGATGAGGTTTCATCATACAGTCCTTCTGAGTAAGGACATAAGCTGGATGACGCATGGACGTCTTGTGCAAAAACTGATGCACGTGGCTTTGTTTTTTTTTTACAATGGGCATTCTAACTGTTGGAGCACTTAACTACATCCTACACATCTGTGTGGAAAACTTGGTTTGGAGAAGGACAGCATGTGTGTGACGATCAGGTACATGACTATATTTTAGTCATGTATTGTATCATATCAGAAGTAAATAGAAAGATATTTAATCCTGATTTGGTTATGGTCGTGTAGTCAGTGTCCGCATGATGTAAAAGAAAATGTGATTCAATGCACCAGGTCACCTTCTGCTATTGCTTCCTGGTCCAGGAATGCTCATATATCTATTGCATATATATCAATAGATATATGTATCCATAGGAGTCATGGGCTCTCTACACACCTCTGCACACCTCAAGCAGTGATGCACCGTGAGTTCTAGTTCACTTCTATTAGAACCAGCAGGAAATATTTGTGCTACACTTTAGATTTTCCTTGAGCACAGATGAACCTGTGACTGGCTCCCTAATTTTGTTAGGTATTAACTAGTACATGTTCTGCAGTTCTGGAGATGATCTGACCCAGTTTTCTGCACTTCACAATCTTGCTGTAATCAAATACACTTACTTACACGCGACCATTTCTCCAGCTTGCAGCACATCAGCTTCAGGAACGGACTGCTCGTTTGCTGGACTGTGCAAAACCACCAGGGTTGTTATCGAGTGGCCTTGCTGATGCAAATATGATGTTATACTGTATGAATCAGATTCTGTGATCTTTGGCGTTTTTGAATGACATTTGGTCTTATCAGCAAACATCTAGTGAATTGATGTGTGAAATGCTCAGGAATGTCCTGCACATACCGGGTGTAACAGCTTTTTTTTTTTTTTTTTTATAGCAGTCATTCTGACATGTCATAGTAGTACAAATACAGTGATATTAATGCTGGCTCCATTTTGTTTAGGTTTATAATAAGAAGTTCCTGTAAGTGGAGGTCACATTAAATAATTTTAACAAAATACATATGTAAATATATGTACAACATGTAATATATAAGTGGAAAAATAAATATAAAGGCTCAGGGTGGAGAAAAAATGTGCAGAAACCTAATAATTGGTTGGACCACCCTTAGCAGCAACAACTGCAACCAAGCATTTGCGATGCACTTGCACTTGCACTGAGTCTGTTACAGCCCTGTGGAGGAGTTTTGGGCCACACATCTATGCAGAATGGTTGTAATTCAGTCACATTGGAGGGTTTTCTAACATGAACCACCTTTTTAAGGTCATGCCACAGCATCTCAATAGGATTCAGGTCATGACTTTGACTAGGCCATTCCGAAGTCTTCATTTTGTTTTTTTTCAGCCACTCAGACTTTGACTTGCTGGTGTGTTTTGGATCATTGTCCTGCAGCAGAACCCAAGTTCGCTTCAGCTTGAGGTCATGAACAGATGGCCAGACATTCTCCTTCAGGATTTTTTGGTAAACAGCAGAATTCATGGTTCCATTTATCACAGCAAGTCTTCCAGGTCCCGAAGCAGCAAAACAGCCCCAGACCATCACACTACCCCCACCATATTTCACTGTTGGTATGATGTTCTTTTTCTGAAATGCGGTGTTACTTTTACACCAGACGTAATGGGACACACACACCATACAAACAGTTCAACTTTTGTCTCATCAGTCCATAGAGTATTTCCCCAAAAGTCTTGGAGATCATCAATATGTTTTCTTGCAAAACTGAGACGAGCCTTTATGTTCTTTTTGCTCATCAGCGGTTTTCGTCTCGGAACTCTGCCATGCAGACCATTTTCTCCAGTTTCTTTCTTATGGTGAAGTCATGAACACTGACCTTAACTGAGGCAAGTGAGGTCTGCAGTTCTTTAGATGTTGTTGTGGGGTCTTTTGTGACCTCTTGGATGAGTCGTCGCTGTGCTCTTGGGGTAATTTTGGTCGGCCGGCAACTCCTGGGAAGATTCTCCGGTGTTCCATGTTTTAACCATTTGTGAATAATGGCTCTCACTGTGGTTCACTGGAGTCCCAAAGCTTTAGAACTAACCTTCTCCAGACTGATAGATCTCAATTTTTTACTTTCTCAATTACTTTCTTTCTCATTTGTTTTTGAATTTCTTTGGCTCTCAGCATGACGTATCGCTTTTGAGGATCTTTTGGTCTACTTCACTTTGTCAGGCAGGTCCTATTTAAGAGATTTCTTGATTGTGAACAGGTGTGGTGGTAATCAGGCCTGGGTGGGGATAGAGAAATTGAACTCAGGTGTGATAAACCACAGTTTTAACAAACAAGCAAACACCTTTTTTTTACACAGGACCATGTAGTTTTGGATTTTGTTTTCACGTTGTGTTCACTCGTGTTATCTTTTACTAATATTTTAGTTTAATGACCTGAAACATTTTGACAAACATGCAAAAAAAAAAGAAATCAGAACTCCATATGCTACCAAGAGAACCAGTTTTTCTTTTAATATGGGTTTGTGTTATGGATGATTGGTGTAGATCTGTGGATTGGGGTCTTTTGTAGATGGGGTAAAGGGCCAGTGGACGGTGGTGCTCCACAGTATTCCTCCTAGGGGTGTGTGCTCTATTGTTTGTACACAAAACCACGTCATTAGGTCTCGCCCCTCTAAGGCGTGTGTGTGTGTGTGTGTGTGTGTGTGTGTGTGTGTGTGTGTGTGTG